>CATIWR010092461.1:0-31516 GCA_949677035.1 Omphalea diandra | reverse complement strand
TGGCCCCATAAGAACAAATCACAAACATACAAAATATTTTTTCTTTTATATATATATATATATATAAATATATATATATATATATATATATATATATATATATATATATATAATTAAAACTCTCAAAAATAACTCAAACTATATTTATACCTAAACTAAAATAATTTTCAGTACGAATACTATTTTTTATAACTGAGTTCTAATTGGAATAATTTTATTTTTTTAATAACTCTACTTAAATAAAATTCAACTATAAAAATATATAAAATTTAATATTGAAATTCACATAAAATTTTATTATAATAATTCATTATTATTACCTTTACAAAAATTTCATACATACAATATAATTAAATTTTAAACTTAGAAATAAAATATGATATCATAATTACATGTGCTTAAATAAATTTAAAATATGCTTTTAAAATATTTTACTCTTCTTAGAATTAAATTAGCTACAATACCAATTATATAGACATGCATCTCAAATCATTTTTCTTAATAAAAATTACTCTTACATTATCTAAATACTCAAATTAAATCTAAAATTTAAATAACTCACAATAAAATACATTTAATAACTCTAATAAATATAATTTTAAAGAAACCATAAATTATGAATTTTGGGGTGTTATAATATATCATAATTTAAATTAATTCAAAAGATAAGCACACATTGTACAATGATAGCAAAACATTGTTACATGAAATATTGTATATTGTAATAAAAATTCAGGTGATAAAATTGATTTTGTCATAATATATAATTTCATCATGATAAAAATTAAATTTATCACAATTATTATCAATAAAAAGTAAACTTATGATAAATTCTTTTATGATCAAATTTTTTTTATCACAATAATTGAACATATAAGATCAAGTATAACATAAATCATTTTCTCGTAGTATCTGTCATAATATCTTGGTATTATATTTTTAATGCCCATCAAATTATATATAAGAAATAAATATTATCATGATAATATTTTTGATATTATATTAAATCATTTAAAAAATTATGATAAAATTATTTTATCACTGTAAATAACTTTTATCTTTACAAGATAAGTTGTTACAATAAATAATAAATTTTAATTTAGGCACATGAAAAGTAAGTATGTTTTATATATATATATATTTAAATTAAAATTTAATTCAATAATTTAATCATTTTCAAAATAAATTTATTTTTTACTTTAATTATTTTATCTTATAATAATAATAACAATAATTTTATCTTTTCTTGTATTGTCATAAAATTAATTGGATCGAATTACAAATTAATTAGTTCAGATGGTTGATTAAGATTTGGTTCGATCTAAAAATCTTTGAGTTTATCCAAGTTTTAATTATTTTTTAATATATTTAAATCCACGCGTCAATAGGTGATAAACAATAGAATTGGACACTTAATTCCTTCAGTTGATCTTCAGCCCCCACCACAAACATCTTCTGGGAATTCCAAGAAAAAAAATTGAAAATTAAAAAGGTGTTGTTTCCCTATAAAAGCAGAAGATATCCAATGGTCTAAACCATCATCCCCCATTACTCCTCAACTAGTTAACAGCAGATCACTTTGTAAGTAATGAATACGGTTTTTGTAATATCTTGTCTGATTTCCATTTCATATTTTTCACTTATATGTGATTAAATTTTAATATTCCAATTTCAATTCGTTATTAATTATATTAAGAAAATAACTCATATATAGTGTTGCCATAAGTTAATTAGCTTTCTGTTTTGTTGATTTAGATATTAAATTCTCTGTTGGTAAATTTGGCTCTGATTAGAGTTATTTTCTTCCTCATGATTAGGTCATATGCTTCAATATTTAAAAAAAAAAAAAAAAATACTTCCATCATATTTTCTCTTTTTGAGACGCTTGCGCCCCTAGCAAGGATGCATATATAGAAATCATTTCCTAGTGCATTATATTAGTTGAGTTGAAGATCTATGATGATTGTGTATTATATAAATATATATATTTTTAATTTGAGTATTAC
This sequence comes from Omphalea diandra, assembly GCA_949677035.1. Lineage (NCBI taxonomy): Eukaryota > Viridiplantae > Streptophyta > Magnoliopsida > Malpighiales > Euphorbiaceae > Omphalea > Omphalea diandra. Next base: position 29,510 of record CATIWR010092461.1, on the reverse strand, counting down.
AGTAACTATGAGTATTAATAAACCAAAAACTAATTGGTTGTATTCCATCAATTTTAACTAGTTATATATTTAGGGACTCATATGCAAATAAATGATCTGAGTGGTTTTTTATTTTTTGGATTTTTTTTGATAAAAAAAAAAAAAGCATTTTGGCAGGTAGAAATTTGAAAGCAAATATGAAGGTGTATTGGATCTTGGTGGCAACATCGTTTTGCTGCACCATTATATTTGGATCAGCAGCGAGCATCATCGCTAGCTTTTACACTACAGGCTCCACTACCGACTATAATTTTTTGAAAGCTGGTACTAGCAGTGGGATACCAGTTTTAGCTGCCTCAGTTGCTTCAAAAGACAAGCTCTACACTTTGGTTAAACCGTCAAATTCAGGAGATAAAGAAGTCACATTAGCTTTAAAAGTCACCGAATTTTATGTGGTGGCTTATAAAGAGGGATCTAATGCCTACTTTAGCGACGTTTACAACGACGCAAAGGATTATATTTTCAATGAGAAAAGGCACAGTTCAAACCAAACTTACATTCACTGGTAGCTATGGTGATCTAGCAGATAGACTCAACACCGGCTTGGGAAAACGGGCATTAGATGAGGCCATCTTTGGCCTTAGCGAAAAATACACACAAAAAGATAGACTTGCTGGTCCTCTAGTAGTTGTTGTCTAAATGGTTGCAGAGGCAGCACGATTCATATACATTGAGCAAATGATAGTGATTAATTTTGGACAAAGATTTAAGAGCAAATGATAGTGATTAATTTTGGATAAAGATTTAAGCCGCTTTATGATGTAACCAGCCATGAGAATGCCAGGGGACAACTCTCCGATGCAATTCAGAATGAAAATACGAAGGGCAATTTTAGAACTGCTGTACAACTGAGAGATTCGAAAAATAATCCCGTCGATGTAAAAACAGTTTTACAAGCAAAACCTGACATGGGAATCTTGCTGTATGTAAAGAAGGCTCCAAACTAAGCTTTGGACAAGCAACATTTGCAGACGAGCTGCGAGCAACATATGTATCATCCAGCACGCTGGGTTAAAATAAAGGGCACATTTCTGCATGTGCTAATAATGTACCTGCCATTTTCCTTTTCATCTTTCTAAGTTGTGGCATATATGAGCTTGAAATCATGTCTCAAACTATCTATGCTTGAAAAATGGCGTCTAATGGAGTTGGAAGATATTGAGTTTATGAAAAGAAAACAAATTTGGAGTGGAAAATTTCTCTTTTCTTCCTCTGGATCAATTAGAAAGTTTATATACAAGTTGATAGTCAAAACAGTTAGTGCTGACATGGCGGGCACTGAGAACAAGAACTAACTAACTACACATTCTTCAATGATTTAGTTAGATAAATTCCTGCTCAATTCACGCCAAATTGCAATGAAGGATAGGAAGAAGAAGAAGAAGCTCTGTTTAACATTATAATCTCTATCAAAACGATCCCGTAAACTGACACCATGTCGTAGTATTTAGGCTCTATGCAATGGCCCCCCTCAAGCTGGTGTGTACAAGTTTTGAACACCCAACTTAAAAAAGGAATTGAGAAGAGTAATGAGAATTATTGGAAAAATCAGCTAATTGATTGCTAAAGAATACGGGCAGACGATGAATTATACCAGCTTGAACTTTTTCACAAACAATGTGACATTTAATCTCAAGATGCTTGATGCCTACATGAAAGACAAGATTACGGGTGATGAGAATAGATGATCAATTATCGCTGAATATTAGTGCTGATTTTAAAGAAGAAAAGCCAAGCCAATATCATGCCAGATATAGATCATTGGAAGCGGATTTGAACTTACACATGGTCACATAAGGAATAAAAGAGAAGAATTCAAATGTTTATCGAATCTAATTGAATAACTTCATTCCATCGATATTTATAATAAAATTTCATACCAAAAATAAATAATTTAATATAGCTAATTAATATTTCACCACAAACTTAGAACTAAATTAGTTTAACACCATAAAACTTAAAACTAATAATCATTAATGTTCGAGTCTAATATCTGACACTCTCATATGAACTTGCACTTTCAATTTCATTCTTATTATTGAAAACTACTATAATTGAGTAGCTTTATGAAAATATTAGTGATTTGATCATTGATTCTCACATACTCTAATTCAACTTCTTGTGCATTCTCAAATGAAAATATATCTCGTATCAATGTATGCTTCGATCACGGAATACTAGATTATAAGCTAGAGCTTAAGCAAAATTATTATTAATCATTCTTTTGGTAGCTTCTCTTTGTTTGAAAATTGAAGTTTTTTCAATAATCTTTATGACAAAATGGCATAACTATAACGCCTCAATTTTGTGGTAGAGCTCGAATGAATGAAATTTTGCTTACGAATCCTAAACTTTTATCAACCACTAGGGAGTCGAGATGATGAGGACCATACATTGGTACAACTCCATTCAATGGCATGTGTTTTGGTTCATTAGGGAATCCTTAGGAGGGCTTTACAATAAGTAGAAATCCCTTTGAAATCAAGTGGCCAATGAAGGGCTATGGTGGGATAGTACTTTGGTACCACCTCAAATACTTAATTAGAGTTGTCACTTGACTTTGATAGAAACAAAATTCTTGGTGAGGATGGATTCTAAGTCTAATAGGTCAACTAAAAAGCCTAACCTATTGTCACATCATTAGAAATTGGGTTTTAATATTGGATACAACATGGAAAAGAAGTTAGGCATCCACAAATCACACAGACTTTAGGATCCAACCTTCGGGTAATTTTGATTCATATTTATAATTTTAACTTTGTTGATTACGTAGTCCATCTTAGGCAATCCTAAACATGCATATAATGTGTCGTCATCCATCCACAATAATAAAACATTACAAATCACCATTGGATAGGGGTGCATTATTAAGCATAAAATGGGAAGCAAGTAACCAAATAAATGATCATAAAATATGCATTAATAAAAAATTCCTAGCTATAGAAAAAAAGAAGAAGCACATGTTAGTCCTTAAAGCATGAAATTAAACCTAAAAGTAAACAACCCATAAACATGCTTGGATCAAACAAAATACATAAATCATATCATTCCCACTTTGCATTTGGAATACCTAGGCCACTTACCTTGAGTCCTTATCATCATTCACATTATTAAAGGTTCATTAAGTCTCCATCTATTGCCCTAATTACCTCATCAAACTCAAATAACATACAATAAGTCGTAATATGCATTAATGGTATGGGTAGGCATCAATAAAGGTGCATGTTGTGAAAGGCATGTAAATAAAAGCATGAATGCATTTGGGCAGAATGTAGGATCAAAATAAGGGGTCATAGGACCTTAAGATCCTTTCCTAATCTATCTTAAGTAATTTGAATGTGCCAAGAGCAATGTAAATACCATCCTTAACCATGAATAAGGCTTAGTTGCAAACTAGAGAGAAGGGGGGGAGGGGGGGGGGGGGGTCAACCAATACACCTAAAGGAATCAAAATAACTCAAATGGATAACATATGAAAGATTAGAAATTGGGATTTTTGGAATATGAATCTTCCTCTAAATGCAACATTTTTACTACCCATTCCACCAAGGTGGTGTAAGGGGCAAGTTAGCAATATAAACGCTACCCTAACCCATTTCAATGTTGTGTAATGGATAAAATACTAAATTGCTAAGATAAACACAACATACATCAATTCACAATGAATCAAGGAGTCATAGGCCTAGTGAGCCTTTCCCTATCACTTATAACCACAATCAAACTTAAAATAATAAGAAAATAAGGCAAACATAATATTGAGAATGGTTATCACACATAAAATCAAGTTCATTTAAAAATATAGCCTAAAGATAAGGGATAAGGGTCATTAGTTATTACAACCTACCCATTCATCCTATTATTAGGCTTAAGAAATGAAAGAAAGCCAAAACACATAAATAAAATTAAAGAAGGAACTTGTTGAGAATATTGTACATAAATAATGGTAGAGGTCTGTATAGGCTAAGTGGTGGTCTATATAAATCTCATAGTAATTTGTATAGTCAACTAAGTTTTTATACATACCATTTGATCTATTTAAGGCATAATTCAAAAAAGAGGAAAAAAGGGGGGAGAGAGAAGAAGGTTTGGAGAAACAATGATTAATAGGGTATATGATTGAGTATTACCATAATCACCATGTGTTTAGGAATTTTTACTAGGAAATAGTTATTTTTTTAGGGTTAAGTGTCCAATTAGGTAGGGTTTCCCTTTTTTTCTCTTTTGGTCTCCCCTCTTTCCTCTAGGTGGGAGGTATTATGGAGGGGAAAGGATATAATTATGCATCATGGTATGGTTTGAACCCTAGTCCTTCCTCTCCCTCACTCTCTTAAGATAAGATCAAGGAAAATTCTAAAGTTTAGGTTTAAAAGGTTTTTGTACAGACCTTAGGTTGCCTGTACAACCATCTAAGCTTAATTAGTTACTATTCTAAAAGCTTTTTACTACTAGACCTTTTTGAGTTATCTACTAGTATCTATAGATCTATTTAGTTGGTTATACAAATCACTGTTTCAATCTCTTATAAACTTTCTTAGTTTGGGGTGTTTGAGAGATTTGTTTGATTCAAGGCTCTTTCAAAGCTTTTGCCTACTCCTTGGCCCTTATTTCCTTCACCTTTTAGGGGAAGAATTCATCTAGCTTCTCATTATTAGGCTCGTAGCCTAGTAATCCAAAATCTAATGTTCACAATTTGCCTCCTATTTTGTCAAACATAGGAAATGACCATTGTATAAGGCATAACAAAGCAATCAACATAAATACAAATACCAAAATATATATATATATATATAAGGATACAATTTTCTTAGCATCTCTTTTAGTAGTTACTAAGATTTATGGTAACCCTTTAGCAGGTAACAAGTCTATGTTTTGTATTCTAGTAGCCCTTTGATAAATACTATTGTGTGTTATCTCTTTAGCAAGTACTAAGGCTATTATAGCTCTCCAATAGGTCTTAAGGTTACATTTTATTTATCAGCAACCCTCTAGCAAGTAATAGTGTGTGTTATCTCCTTAATAGCTCTCTAGTATGTACTAAGGCTATTGGAATCTTTTTAGCATGTACTACGGTTGCACTTTATACTTCAATTGCCCTTTGGCAAGTACTGGGATATGTCATCTTCTTAGCAACTTTCTACTAAGAACTAAGACTATTAACAACTTTCCAGAAAGTATTAAGATTGCATTTTTGCCTTCTTGTAGCTTTTTAGCAAGTAATGAGAATGAGTTTGCTTTCCAGCATTTCTACTAGCAAGTACTAATATGAATTTATGCTTCACTATAGCTTTTTTGATGTGGTATTGTGATTGCTATCCTTTGGTGGCCTTGTGAGTCTTGTTCTTCTAATATATCTTTTGTTAAATCATATCATTTCTTTTGGTATCTCTTCTTCTTTGCTCTTCTAGCATTCTAATGCTTTTTCTGAATGATTTTATCACATTTTTCTAATTTCTTAAGATTTTTTCTTTAATGGTGCTTTTAAATATTCTTTCTAATTCTTAGGTTTTGCTTACAAATGCTTTTGATCGATGTGTTATAATGTCCCTTTCTTTTTCTTTCTCTCTTTGTCTTTTCCTTTTCTCCTTTTTTTTTTCTTTTCTGCCTATGTTGTCTATATAGATAATACAACTATATGTATAATAATTAAAAGAGAACACGGAGGAGTACCAAGCAAAATAATTTTAGAAATATGGAGGGGCTTTAATTGTTTGTATAGATATCTTATAGACAACTAAGTTGTCTATACAAATAACTAAGTTATTTGTATAAACAACCTACCCATATTCTGCCAAAACATTTCATTTTCACCTTTCTTTCTAATCTCTTCTTTTTTTTTTTCAATTCTCTTTAGTTTTTTTTTAGGCTTTTCTTTTTGGTCTCCTGACACCATGGCCCGTAATGATGCTTCAATGCTAGACTTTCATGATGTTCCTCCTAACTTCTCTCGAGGTGACTGCTTTCTAATTAGCAACTTGTTGGCTTTGGTCACCAACCATAATTTCTTGTCAATCTCCCCCTAAGGTATTTGTATCCTAAGTCCTTTCTAAAAGGTTTTAAGCCAAGGCCCTCAATTTTGTTGATATATAACCTTCCATCACATTTATTTGGCACTGCTTCGAGAAAGGTAGTCTCTTTCTCTTTTGCTCTTTTATTTTTCCATTATTGACCTTGTTAATTTATTTTTGATTCCCTATATCTACATGCAAACAATTGGGTTAATGTAAGCACTTGATTTTAAGTCTTTAGGATATAAGCTCGATAATGAGAAATAACTTGAATTATCCCCAAAGAATGAGGGATACATTGCATAAGAAAGGAACTAAAGCTTGAAGGAAGCCTTGAATCAAACCTACGTTCCAACTAAACTAAACATTGAAAGCCATGAAGGATAGTAATCTATTGGTTGTGCAACCTACTTTAGAGGTCTTTATAGCCATCTTCTTGGTTGTACCGACATCCCTAAAACCCTAGCTAAGAGAACCTTTTGGAATAGTTGACCTTTGACTCTTAATTGACTATACAGTTAACCATAAGTCTATATAGCCAACTCCTTAACTGTACAAACAACTTAAAACCCTAATTCTCTAAAAGATTCTTTAATTCTGTTTACTGAAGGTTGAGAATTGAGCATAACCGATCCATTGAGCTCAGATGTGCACTCCTCACCTCTATAAATACCTCTCCCATTGAGGGAGAATGAGAGGCTTGGAAACCCTATATTCCTCTACTAAAATTCACTTAACCCTAAAAACAACCTTAATACATAAAAATTCAAATACCCAATACTCATACCCAAGAACCAAGGTAGAAACCAAGCTTTTGTAACTCATTTTGTATTATTTCCTAAGCGTGTTAAAGGATTATCCATCATCATAGTACCTCTAAGGGCAAGGCACACCAAAAAGAGCATCTAAGGCTCACATCCTTTTCTTCCTCTTTTTCATTCTTTTCTTGTTTTATTTTGAAAACCGTTGTGCTAGAGGTCTATATAGACGTCTTCATAGTTTGCATAAACCACGAGCTTGGTTGTAAATGCCACCAGTTGGTTTTATAACCATCTTTGATTACAACCGACAACTTTCACCTCATTTTCTCTTTTTATTTTCTCTTTTAATTTTATGGCTTGTTTGAATTTCTTGTGAGGTCCAATAATAGGGAATGGATAGGTCCTAAGACCTACGACACATATCGTTTCAATAAAAGGACCAATGATTAAGAAAAGTGTTTGTTTTGATGGTTCTCATGACTTACTCCACGTTTCTTCCCTTCATCTTTTTTTGAATGATTTGTTGTATGCCATTGGGAATATGATAAGTAGAAGGGGCTACTACCCCATGATCCTCTGATTCTACGTTATTGTAGTGTTTTCGTGTGTAGTTTCCTTTAAACCTTTGTGCTTTTTTTTTTCTCACTTCTAGGAGAGGATGACTAGCTATTCTGCTTGATTCATCTTCTTCCTATTTCATTTGGTGATTTCATACAAAAAGAGAGAGGGTTTACTACCCTAGACCTTTCATTTCTTCTTTCTTTTTTGTGATGGTTGAATATGTGGAATTATGGCCTTGTATATATGTTTTTTAATTAACTTTCTAATTTCTCTAGTACCCTAGCTTTCCTTAATATCTAAGAGGTGCTTTCAGGATGCTATTAACATATAGGAGCTCCTTTGGAGCATTATTGGATGAGGATACAATGATACTATGAATCTAAGTTGGTAACTTCAATCCTTGCCCAAGGCCTTTCTACGATCCTCCATATGCTTTTCCTTGACCATATACATTATGTGTTCATGTCACTTTTGCCATCCTTCATTTGTGCTTCATGGTCACCTTTGCCATCCTTCATTTATGCTTCATGCTTAATTACTTTACTACTAATAGATGCACATTTTAGGTTCCTTAACTTGGATTTGGACATAATTATAATGCATGAATGTGGAAGAGTAGGTTTGGATGCCTCTTTAGATGTAATGAAGCTCTTTTGCTTTGATTGCTAGTTCCACAACACCTCATGGTAGTTTATAACTTTATTTAACCATGTTTTGGTACTAACATGTGTCTCCCTTCACCGATTGAGATGCAATTTATTTGAATATTGCATATATGTTTATGTCTATGTATGTTAAACCCCATTTGTGATCATATGTGTATCCCTTTCCCCATGGACAATATTTGTAATGAGTTGATGATATGAATGATTTGAGATATGCTAGATGAATATTTTAATAATGTTAAAATGGACTAATTAATAATATGGCTAAAATTATAATAATGAACCAAAAATGCCCAAAGGTCGGATCCCAAAATTTAGGCAGTTTAGGGATGCCTAATTTCTTTTCCATAACGTATCCAATTCCCAAACACAATCTATGATGAGATGAAGATGGATTTGGTCTTTTAATTGACTTATTAGACTTAGAATCCATCCTCGCTTGGAATTTTATCTCGACTAAAATCGAGTGGTGACTCATTTAATCTTAAGGGTGATAACAATGTGTGATCCTGTTTTGGTCCCTCGTTGACCATACAAATTTCCATAAGGGCTTCAAATCTCATGAAGCCTTCCTAAAGGTCCCTCAATGACCCTAAGCAAGTGGCACAAATTGGATTTGTACTAATGTTTGACCCTCATGCTCTTAATCCTTCGATGGTCATTAAAAGGTTATGAGTCATAAGCAAGATTCTACTCATTTGAATGCAAGCATAAAATCAAAGTGTTCACAATGGCAACTTTACTAGGGACTAGCTAAATTGACTTCACACTTAATCTTTGGTTCACCTTTATAATATTATCCTTATTGTTGATAGTCTGTTGTATTCATTTAGCCTCCACACTTCATCACATGCACTAGATTTGTCCTTTAGACAAATCAATGAATTCTCAAAACTTAAGACTTAAGCTCCACTTGATTTTAGGAGATGGTGAAGAAAGTGCATCACTCACGAGCCAAGTACCTTCAATCATATCAAATGGGAGGTATATGATAATTTTCCCTAAGCTTGTGGGAGCCATTATTAGGCTTACTTTGTTCATAATTTTTTTAATGAGTTTTGAGCTTGATTTGATGCTAATCTATGTTTAAATTAAATTATTTTGATTTAATTTATGTTATTCCCATATTTAGATGGTTTGTAGGCATTTTAGCAAGTTTGGAATAAATTAAGATCAAAACATGCAAAGATGACAACTTCAGAGACCAAGCTAAATATTTGGACAAGTGAAGAAAGAATACTAGCTATCACACCTACAACTAAAGTTGCAAATTGTGACTTTTATGTGTTAAATTGGGTTGTCACACCTATGACTCTTGTTAGAGGCTGTGACCTAAGCGATTTGAAAGCTGCATTTTAGTCTATGTTGTAGCTCATTTGAAGGGATACTTAAAGCTAACACTTAGGGTTTTGTAAGAAGGGAAGAGAGGAGCACAAAAGAAACCTTTTGAAAACTCAAAAAAGGCATTTTGAAGGAAGAAAACAATGAGCCACAAGCTACAATATAAGATTAAATGCAAGAGTGCTAAAAATCGTCACTTGAATAAGGACAAAGAAGAAAAGGAGATTCATCAAGCTAATTGGAAGATTTCATCTTTCCTTCTCTTATTCTTATTTCCTTTGTCAAAGATGATGCTATTACTTTTGGATTTGCTTTGTTTATCAGTATGTTAGGCTACATCTTTGATCTAGGGCCTTAATGTAGCCATGGATAATGATTGATTGATTTATGATTATAATAATTATGTTGGGATTTTGTTCTTTTGCAAGTGAATGATTATTGAGCCTACTGCTTATGATTACTTAGCCACTAATTATATGATTTGTGTTTCATTTATAGATCAAGAGATTGTTTGGCCACTTTCCTTAGGTTAATTGATTAGTAGATATGTCCACATAACCTATTGTTATCATTTAAAGGATTGCTAGATCTAAATAAGTTATGTATTTTTTATTCATATCGAGAGATGGTTCTATGAAACATAATTACAAATTTAAGTGACTACTCTAGAAAGAGGAGACAATTGATAGTTGCAACACTTAATCTAACATAACATTAAATGATTAATGATTTTATAATTTTATATTAGTGAAAATAAGTGTCCTAGATGTTTTATCATAAAGTTTTCTTTCCTAATTACTTTGTGCTTTTGCCATTGAATTGTTAGTTTAGTTTATTTTTATTTCATTTGTAGTTTCGATCATATCTCAATTATTCATTTTCCAAATAAAAATATACTGATCATATTTTAATATTTATAGACCTTGTCTCTATGGGATAATATATGTATAGACCCTTGTGCACTATATTAATATTAGGTGGATCAAGTCCTAATCCTAGTTGAAGGACTAATCGATTAGGAAAAACCAAAATCTGAAATGAGAATATGTATTAACTTTGGGTTTCACATAGTGACCGATTTAATTTTAATACATTCCACTATCGCTATCACTATAGCCCATTGATCATAATACATCATTAATCCTAGCCCATATATAGCTAAACTTTAAATGAATCAAATTTATATCATTGGCGATTAAATTATAGTCTAAATTCTATTTTGGTCATATAGTTATTTTTTCATCCCAAAAATCATTAAACTAATATAAGTATTTCACATTAGTTTTTTGTGAATTTTTCGATAGATAAAGATTTAATTGGCCCTTAAATTTTTTTTTAAAAAGTATATATCAATCCAAATTAATTTTTTGGTTAATTTAACCCTATCAATTTGAATGCTATTTAAGCCCAAAATAAAAAATAAATTTTCATTTTTTAAACCTATAAATTTATTAAAAGAATATAAATTAATTTAAAAATAAAATAACATTATTTTGTGATCCTCAATAACAATTCATATTTTAATTAATTATATATTGATCATTATTACTATCTTGAAATCTTAGTTATTTAGCATTCTAAAATTTAAGTTTTACCTCACATTTATAATTAGAATAGTCTATTTTTAAAAAAGTTAAAAAAAATAAAAATTCACCATTTTTCTGGTTTAAATAAAATTATTTCTAATTTTGCATGTCCAATATGGAATAAATTATTTCAAAAATATTTTCATCATGAAAATTTTTTTCTAATTCTTGATTCGATTTTTAGGTCAATATTTACATAAATTTATTATTTAAATATACTAAATTAACATGAAGGATGTGTCTTTCAAATATGTGTAAGTAAAATATGAAAGTACTATATAATTTTATAATTAGAGAAATAAAATAATAAATATCTAATAATACTATTTTGAAAATTATATTACAAGAAATTGCACTTTTTGTGATAAAATATTTTGTCACTATAAGTGCTTTTTTTTGTCTTCATTAGGATTTTGAGACAAAAATCTATCATCACAGTGATTATCATTGAAACCCCGTCACATTAAGTATAAGATGACAAAATTTTTATTCGTCATGGATTACATATGGTTTGATGACGAAATTAGCAATTGTCATAGTTATTTTGATCTTTAGTGACCTAAATATTGTCATAAATTGTATTTCATTTTTGTCATCTAACTAGTCATTTCATCATGAAAAATATACTTTAAATGACCATATTTCAATTGTCATATAATTTTTTATAGTTAGAGACAATAATTTCGTTATATATTGTGTTTTAAATTTGTCACATAATTCATTATTTCATCACTAAAACTCTAATTTGCGTGACAAGATTTTTAATTGTCATGCAAATTTATATATTTAATGGCTTTAATCTCATCATTATATTAATATCTTGTCATCTAAAAAATAGTTTGTCATGAAAAAATATATTTAAAATGACAAATTTATCAATTGTCATACAAATGTTGTATTTAGTGATGATAATTTCATCATCAATAAATTATCACCTAAGATAATATTTTAAATGATAAAATTTCCAATTGTCATATAAATTTATATGTTTAATAACGCTTATATTGTCATTCATTGTATTAATATTTTGTTATCCAATTAATAGTTTGCCATGAAAAAATATACTTAAGATGACAATTTTATTAATCGTTATATAAATTTTATATTTAATGAAGATAATTGTATTATATATTGTGTTTTAAATTTGTCACATAATTAATTATTTTGTCATGAAAACTATATTTTAAATGATAAAATTTTCAGTCATAATATAAATTTATACATTTAATGACACTAATATCATCATTCATTGTGTTAATATTTTATCATTAAATTAATAGTTTGTTACTAAAAAATATATTTTAAGATGACCAATTTGTTAATTATCATAAAAGATTTTATAATTTACTAAATTTTTACCATCTAAAAATCTAATAACATTCAAACATAATATGTCCAACAACATTCAAAATACAATATTTCCAATGCAACAGCTTTAAACAAAAAGGCTACCTATACAGTTCATCGGCCTTTCTTTGTTTGTTCATTAGGCATGACTCCTAGAATGCTAGGGTGTATCCAGACAAAATGAAAAATATTGTCACAATGGTCACACACACACACACACACACATACACATATATATATATATATATAAAGTAGGCCAACTATTTCTAAAATTTGTCAAGTCGTATCCTAAGTATATGACAAGTGGCATCTCTTCTTCAAATGACATTCCATCAGAAGATCTTACGCCATAAAATTATATGATTAAATTAATTCATATATATTAATTAAATTCTATCACTAATTACGTCATAAATTCTATCATTGAATTTATTCACAAATTTAGACATAAATTAGTCATAAATATAATTAATTATGATAATTTAAATTTATTAATAATTACAACTAAAATATTCAAAGATTTTGATACACATGAAATATTAAACTTTGAAATTGTGTCGATAATTAAATTACTAATTGCACACATATATATGATATCTAGACAACAAATATTAATATATATGGATGTAATAAAGATATTCAAAGATTTTGACTTAAGGCAGTAATTATACACAATCAATTGAATACATGTATTCCAATACACACACACAGTGAAAATATGCATATTATCACATTTTAAATTTTTTATCATTTAATGTCAAATTCAATGTTGACTGTTACAATATTTAAAGCACCTCATCTTGGTTTTGATGGAGATGAGGCAACCCAAGAGGAGGGTGAATTGAATTGTAAATAAAAATACAAACAAATAATGCGAAAGTAACAAATACAAATCAAAACAGAATTTTATAGTGGTTTGACAATGCGCATACTTCACTCCCCAAACTTTCACTTAGGGATTTTCTATTCTTTTTTGAGGCTCAAGAAAAAATTTTCCCTTTTCTAAACTCAAGGACAACCTTAACAATTATTCTCTTTAAACAAGAAACAAGAGAGTCAACCCAACCTTTGGTATTTCCTAAGGTACAAGACCAACCTTTTAACCACTAGCAAAGATAGATCCAAGCAGTGTTAATATCTCTCAATTAGACAACAAATATACTTTTAGTGCTCAAGAAAACCTACTCTCAAAGAGTTGCAAAATAATTCTCACACTACCCAAATCAAAGCAACACCTAAAGATTTGCACAAAGAACTTGCTAAATATTCTCTAGTTGCTTACAATTGTTTTCCAAAGTTTTCTAACCTTTTCTAGTCTTAAAAAATATTCCTTATATAGCTAAATGTCAAACTAGCCGTTGAAATAATTGATATTCAATCTAATAAAGAAATAATGCCCCCATTGTCTTTGAATAATGCTTGTTGATCTTATAATGGATAGTCCCAACGCCCATTGTTCATCCTTTCATGATCATTGTAACTTTAATCATCTGTTCCACTAGTCATTGATTTTGGCCTCAATGCCCATTGGAGTATGATCAACGCCTGTTGTTGATTTCCATAAAGTGTGAGCTTTATGCAAAAGTGATTCAACACTTATTGCAGGTCTCGCAATGCTCGTTGGAAATATCTCAATGTCTGTTGATTGTTTGAGTGTACCCCATTGGGAGGTTCAGAAGGTGTAGCATAAACTATAGCACTTTTTTCAACGCCTGTTACAAAAGGACAACACACATTGTGAGGTCCAAAGAGCATAGCTCAAGTTAGCACACTTTTCCAATGTTCATTTCAAATTTCTCAATGCCTGTTGGAAATTATTCAATGCCCATTGCAAATTTTCAATGGTTGTTGAATTTGTTCTCCTATATTACCATTCGTTGGGTTTGTTTATAAAATACAAAAACACTAAAGTACAAATATTAGAACTTCTCAAGGGTTTTATCATTGTTTTATTATCATTTAAGACACATCATTCAAAGTAGATGAGTGAGACCGATACCTTCGAGTCACATGTTCACCAAGCATTCTCCCCATTAACACAACACCTCATTATTGCCAAATACATTTATTTACAAATAATGTCATAAATTGTTTATATCACTACACTTCAATACTCAATGTGAATAAAGTAAATAATGAGTCCTCAATCAATTTTAAAATTTAATAACATTTATAATATATTTATAGACAAAAACTCCATTTATTTCAAGAAGGAAAATATAGTCACTTTTCCCTCTGCATTTTCCTTTTCTATTTCATAATTTTGTGATTTCACACCCTATTATCTCCACATACCTTATGTCAAATATCATGAGGTTTTGTTTATTCCTCTTTTTAAGTTTTCATATTCATAAAGAATAAAAAATTGCAACTTATTCTACTTACTTTTTTGTTTCCCCCAATTCTTAATAGGAGACAACTCACAAAAAATAGGCAATAGTACTCTTTAATAAAAAATTTAAATTCAGATAATGATGATTAGAGAATCAAGGTAAGGGTGTCGAGATTTTGAGATATTAGTTTCAAGAACCAGAGTTTCAACAATATTGAAATTATCTCTTTGATGAAAAGGTAACACGACTTTTTTTTTTTTTTTACTATAAAAATAATAAGTATCACACTTTTGTTCATTATTTTAACCCATATTAATTTTATACATAAATTTGTTATAGGTAAATTACATTCATATCATCTTAAAGAAGAATGTGACTACGCAATTTCAAAGATTAATAAAAGAAGACAATTTATTTAATTAAACATCCCAACATCATTCCCAATGAGGAACATTATTGTATTATTGGGGACAACAAATACATAGACAGTTTTTTGGAAAAAACTATTGTCGAAGATGTAAGTGATGATGATAATTCAATTTCAAGACACACATTTGATCTCTTGAATTTTAAAATTATGAATCAAAGTGTGAAAAGAATAATATCTTCATAGGTAATATGAATTTACTATTTCGAATGTCCTGTAAAATTTAAAACTATATAATTTACCACATGTTTTAATAAATTATATATGTTGCAAACATTATTGGATTATTAATAGGAGAAACTAAAGTTTAAAAAACTTTCAGTGCTAATCCGATTGAGAAATTTATTATTGAGCTATAAAATTTAAGGTCCAACAAATTCAATATGATTTTTAAACTTCACTTAATTTTAAAATTTTTTTAATAATTCTTAATAAATTATTTTAACACATTAAATTAAGAGCATCGATCTTAATTACCAGTTATAATATGTTAATAATTGTTAGTTGTAATATTTTAAATATAAATATTACTCATCAATGACAATTAAATTCATTCATAGATTACACTATATATTATATCATAAATTGTTTTGTTCTCTAAAAATGCAACTATAAATTATTTAATAAATTTTTTAAACCTCCATAATATAACTATTGATTACTATTTAAAACTTAATTGTTGGTTATAGTGTTTAAAATATCACATCAATGCTAAATACATTTATTTATCAATTACATAATAAATTATTTTATTTCCTACATTTTAATGTTCAATATGGATATGAAAAATATTGATTATTCAATACATTTGAAAATTAATGACATTTATAATATATTTATGAACATATACTCAATATAAAATACAAACTTTATGAAGAAAATTAGTCATTTATCTTTTTCACTTCACCATTTCTACTTTACAATTTGTGTTTTGCTTCTCTATTTTTACCAAATGTCTTATGTCCAACATCATAAAATTTTATCTATTCCATTTTTAGCTCCTATATTTATAATGAATTAAAATTAATTACTTATTTTATTTATTTATTTTCATTTTTAATAGTATAAGACTTGACAAAAAAGGAGCCAATAATACCCCTCAATCCAAAATTTAAATTCAGACTAAAATGACAGGAGAATTAAAGTGAGAGTGTCAAGATTTTGAAACATCAGTTTCAAAAATCAAAATTTTTACAACACTGAAATAGTTTTCTTTTTTATGAGAAGGTAGCACAATCATATTTTTAGCTAAAAAATTAAAAAAATAAGGATACTTTTATTTATTATTTTATCCTATATTAATTTTCTTCCCAACTTGAACATAGACAAATTGCATTCATATTGTCCTTATATTAATTTCCTTCCTAACTTTAACATAGGCAAAATACATTCATGCTGTCCCAAAGAAAAATGTAGGAACTCAATTTTGAGAATTGTTAAAAGAAGAGGAAATAACAAATATCAATTAAATCAAATAAAAAATTAATTTATACCCCAAAAAACAAAAATATTGAAATAACAATATACATATCACACAAACAAAAAATCAAATGATATTTTCATAATAAACAAAATAAACAAGAAGAATAAAAGTATCATTAAACTATTTAATTAACAAGACAAATTCATACATTCAATAGAACTAAAACGAAAATAAGAGAACAATATATACAATAAAATCTTACAAAAAACAAAACATAAATATTATAGATCCCAATATTTTGCTCAAATAATAATAAAAATTTAAATAAAACTTCTTACTCACCAAATTTGTGCATCACACAAGCATAAAGCTAGTATATTTTTCTAGTGGGAAGGGCACTAAAAGAACTTTATTCGTCTTGAACATCTACTTCAGGCGGGTAATGTCAATCTTTGGCGGATATACTTATAAAAAAACAAAATATACTTGAAAAAATTACAGCGAGAAGCTTGGATAGGTATGAAATCATGGAGGAAAAAAAAACTTCCTAATCTAAATTTGAGGCGTATCAATTGGCTGTACACCTAGTGTATACTCTACAAAGCCAAAATTTGAAGTTAAGAAATTGTATATTAAAAATTATACTTTGAAAAATATTGAATATTATTTTTAATATATATCATTTAAAAGAATTTTATATATGAGAAATTAAAATGATTAACATGCTATAGAATTTAAATTTGCTACATGTTATTCATACAAATAAGATCTTTGATAATATGAATTCAATTTTTTCATATTAGTATTGATAAAAGATTTATTAAAATATTGATTAGAAGATTTTTTTTATTTTATTTTGGATATTTGATTTTCCAAACATGTGCAACACACAACTGGAGCATGTTGTGCCTAATAAGGATCAATCCAAGTACATTGCAGGATTCTAGCAAAAATTTTTTTTTATTTTACCAAGCTATCTAGAGAAAGAAAATGACAAATGTAATCACGTACCTTCTCTGTAAGAGTCGCATATTTTTTCAAAAAATGGAAAGCTAGGAACCAAAGCCTTCAGAGTCATACGTGGTCAAGCAAAAACTTGCAAATCTATCACCTGGAATTATTAAAACAACAGATAGTAAGAAATTCAAAATTTTCAGAAATAAGTTTCTAGCATCATAATTGTCTTTCAACCGAAATACCTTAACAGCAACAGTGACATGAGGATTTTTAGCCCATGTTAAGCAAGGTTCTGTGATCAGTTCCTCCTCATCAGTGATAAAGTTTCATTCCTGATAAGAACAATATATGGAATATATGAAATAGAAAATTGAAAAGACAAAGACGACGCCACATAACAAGCATTTGAATATTGAAAATGATCCAGGCCCGCCATTCACAGGATTATGGACACAACACCTCTTTTTCATGCTTGGCAATCTGAAATAAGGAAAAGAATCAAACCAAGTTCTCAAAAGAACGTCAAAGATCTTAGATTTTACATTTAATCCTCATTCAAGTACAACTCCTAAAAAAAATTCAAAATCAATGTTTGATTTTTTAATATAAATTAGAAACCAAGCATATACAAAACTTTCAAGAAATTTAACAAATGCAAATAATGTTTTTGAACTTGAGAAAAATAACAAAGTTATTTACCATAGAGAGAGCGGAATCACTTCTTATTTTGCATTTGGTCTATAATAACTGGATTAATTATCCTAAAACTAAAATTTCAAAACTATTGAAATTAAAGAGAGAGAGAGAGAGAGAGAGAGAGAGAGCCTTACAATCAATGATTGAGACCAAAGAGAGGGGACTGTCATCTTCTAAAAGTTCAAATAGATTCATTTATAAAGATTGCAATAACCATTACAATTGGAGATCTTTTACAATTTCAGCCTAAAATCATTCAAACTAAAGAATCATGATATGAATTTGACAAATTGAAAATTTTACTCTTCAAAGATATTGAAAATGGCAGATTGCTACTAAAACAAAAATCATAAGTTAAATACGCAAAACTTATCAGAATCATACACAACCCAATTGCTTACCAAACCTATTGATTAGAAATACACAACCAATTCCATCATATACCCAATTTAGTAAAGACCAAATTTAGCATAACCCAGAACTTATAAGGCAGAAAGAATAAAAATTTTTTGAATTTTTTCAAAAAAAACTGCAAGACAACCAAAGGCTAAGAGCTTACGAAGAAAAAAAATCAAACCGTAGAGAAACAGAAGAAAATAAAAGAAAAGGGATGAAATGAAACCTTCAATTCTTCCTTCTCCCTATCTGTCTCTCTCAGTCTAATATGTGTTATTGCGAATCAAAAAAAAGAGCCTATGGAAACAGCAGGTCCAAAGGCATCAGAAGCTCCCGCGAATTAACACAATCTCCCTCCAAGCAACAGCGGCTTCCTCAAATTAGCAACAAAAGAAATGCAGACATTGAAATACCCAGTTGTTAATTGTGTCATCAACTACAACAATCAAATACAAACCCTCTTCAGATGATGATGCCCACAATCCAACCTACTTTACACTTAATTAAGTAAAAAATGAGAATAAATAAATAAATTTGAAATTTTAGCAGACAAACCAAAGTAAAAAAAAAATGATAATAAATAAATAAATAAATCTCTAAGCTTCCCGGCAGCTATAGCTAAAGATGCCATTAAATCAAAAGCAATACAGTACTAACAAAACCCCAGCCTTAAGAGAGAGAATGGAATTGAGCGTTTATGTATGAAATCGAGTTTAAATTATGAAGAGTGAAACTCTATTCCTGTCCCTCTCCGGCTCCTTAAGCACCTTTATCACCAATGTCGCCCGTTGACGGTACCAGTCACCTTCGCCTGACGGTTCTACACTGTCAGCTTCACCGTCACGTGAAGCCCCTTCTAGTCCTTCATTGTCTCCTTCGCACTGCCCCTTCTCTTAGAAATTTTTTAGGTAGGCTTTGTTTTAATTTTTTATAATCAAACTAGTAACGAGCTTATAACATCTTTAATGGATCAATATGTAAGACGGTCAAATATAAATTTAATTTAATATGGACATATAGAAGAGCCTATTAAATTCATTATAAGTAGATTAAGTTCGCTCTTTTATCTTCTAACTCTAGCCTTGACCTCTACTTCCATTCGTAGAGAATGTCAAAAAGAAGAAAATTTAGCTCTTGATTTTCATTCTTCTAATCTATTTTTTGTGTTTAATTTCAATGGTTGAAATTATAGTTCAAAATAATTTTAGATCTAATATGCAAATGTATATGAAATTCGTTTTCGCTTAACTATTGATTGGTGTTCTAAAATCAAATACTAGATCCTAAATAAATTCTTACATATGATATCAGAGTCTGAAATTGTACATGATTTTGAACCCTAAATATTTTCTTTTCTTATTAATTTGTTGTGGATAGCTATGGCCTCTTTGAAAGATTTGGCTTATGCTCATCAATTCTAAAATTGTTGATGAACTGACATTGTAGTTTGTGCAACAATTTGTTGCCTCATATGTGTGATGGCTTTGAAAAAAAATGGGTTGGTTGGCTAAATATGCCACACTCTCCCTCATCCAGTGAGTGTCGCATGGCAACCAAGACATATGGCCGACATAATTTGAGGAAACTCGACAGGGTTGGCTCGCTTAACTGGCCCTTTTGATCAAGTTCAGGAAATTTAACTTGAGATTTCAAAAGATTCTATTATTGAGAATGTTGCTTAAATTTATTCAACGACTAATAAACAAAACCATGAATTGTTTATTCATTTCATTTTTTTTTTAATGTTCATCATGGTATGTTTTTTTTTATTTCAATGATTATTAATATATATATATATATATATATAGAGAGAGAGAGAGAGAGAGAGAGAGTTAATTGTCAGTTTATTATTTAATGATATTAGATTTGTAATAAATAAATAAATAATAAAATTTTGATTTGTATATATATATGAGATAATAATCATGTATTTAAAAATTAAGGTATACTGTGTTTGATACCTTATATAGGTTTGATGTATATATTTGCGTTTGGTATGTATTTTAATTGGGTTTTTTATTAATCTCTAATTAAAAATAATTTTATGAGTTGATATGGGTGTTACCACCAAAGTGAAACATCCATTGAAATTCATAGAGTTATTTTTAATTTTTTGCGAAGAGATAATTCTGAATTAATGTATATAATAACTTACCCAAAAGGGGTTATTAGATACATTGATTTTGAGAGTAGGTGTTGGAATGAAACTATTTATGTTAAAAGTTGCATTAGTCTAGAGAATTTGTCTGCCCAAAGGGGATAGATTTCTAGAAAACTAGTGTAAACTCAATTATGAGCTTCATAACTAGAAATTTTATTGTATGTGTATGTTCTGCCTAAAGGGGAATATGTAGTGATGTCGGAATTTTCTAGATTGTGTAAATTATAACTTTAATTTTGTACATAGCTCAATTCTAATACATGCTTTTGTTTTGTCTCAAACAATCTCTTTTAGTCTCAATAATAAAATTGTGACTGTTGAACTCTTGACTAGCACAAACTTTAAGAGGTGGAAAGAGGACATCCAATTTGTTTTGGAAATGGTTAAGATAGATTATGCCTTTATGAGGATGAGTCGGCTAACCCACCCATGAAAACAATACCGAGGAAAAGGAATTACATGCCAAGTGGGAGGGATCTAATCGTCTTAATCTTATTGGCATAAGAAAAACTATTCCTGAATACCTTAGGAGTAGTTTGTCCACTGATGTTACTGCAAAAGTTTTTCTTGTTACTGTAGAAGATAGGTACTTCGTTTATGATAAGGTTGAGGCTGGGACCCTTATGAGTTAGTTAACCAATATGAAATACAACCATAATGAGAGTGTAAGAGATTACATTCTAAATATGGTTCACCTTCAAACCAAACTTAGGGGTCTTAAACTTAAGATTTCTGATGAATTCATAGTTCACCAAGCCCTAAACACTTTGCCTCCTAAATTTAGCCAAATCAAGACTACCTATAATACCGAAAACACTACTTGGACCATTAATGACTTTATAACCAAATGTGATGCTAAGGAAAAGAAAATTAAGAAAGAGAAGGGTGAGGTTGCTATGCTAGTAAAACATCCTAAGGTTGATCCTAAAAAGGATAAGAGTAAGTTTAAACCAAATTATTATGCTTGTAATACAAATCAGAATTTTAAATGGCATGGAAAAATCAAACCAATAAGGTAGACATCATTCACCTACTATTTGAAGAAAGGTGCAAATAAAAGTTCAGATCTTTTAGAGATTATTTATATTGACATTAGTGGACATCATTCACCTACTATTTGTAGCAATAAATATTTTATTACCTTTATTGATAACTTTTCCCATTATGGCTATTTATACTTGATAAAAGAGAAATTTGATGCCCTTGAGATATTCAAAATTTTTAAAACTGAGGTTGAAAAACAATTAGGAAAAGTCATTAAAATTGTGAGGTCTGACTGTGGGGGTGAATATTATGGAAAATATGATGAGATTGGGCAACATATGGAATCGTTTGCCAAATATTTGTAAGAATGTGAAATAATTGCCTAATATACCATGATTGGTAGTCCTAAACAAAATGGTATCTCTAAAAGGCATAATTATATTTTAAAGGATATGATGAGAAACATGATGAGTAGGTCTAACTTACCTGAATTCTTATAGGTGAGGCTATTAAAACTGTCGTTTATATTTTGAATTGTGTCCCTAATAAATCTATACCTAAAACACCATTTGAGTTGTGGACTAATAGAAAATATAATTTGAATCATTTTTGTTTTGGAGTTGTCCTTACGAGGTTAGAATATATAATCCAAATGAGAAAAAAGACTAACCCTAGAACTATTTGTTGTTGCTTTATTGGGTACCCAACCCATTTTAAAGGATACAAGTTCTATTGTCCTACATGTGGCACAATGATTGTAGAGTTCATGATTGCGAAGTTTTTAGAGATAGATATTGCTGATCTAGACATTTCTCAGCTACCTATTCATGATGTAAAAAGTGAAACTGCGATCATTCCTTTACCTTTATCTCATGAAAAAATTATAAGGGTTCCTATTCAAGTAGGTGGTGATGGTGAGGGCGCAATTGATCTTCCTTCTTTTATTGAGAATCCTCCAAAGCCTATTTTAGTTGAAGCATTGCTTGTTAGAAGGTTTATTAGGGCAAAAAGGTTAATAATTTTAGATTATTATGAGGTTTATCTTGGTGAAGGTGATTGCCATATAGGTCTTGTTATTGATCATGTATCTTATGATGAGACTATTAACATTTTTCATTTTGATATGTGGATTAATGTTATGAAAAATGAGATGACATCAATGAGTTATAATGGAGTTTGAGGACTGGTTGAACTTCCTTCTAACCATAAACCCGTAGGTTGCAAATGGGTATTCAAAACTAACAAGGATTCTAAAGGAAAGGTTGAGAAATTTAAAGTCAGATTGGTTGTAAGGGGTTTACATAGCATGAGGGTATTGATTATAGTGAGAATTTTTCTCTTGTTTTCTCTAAAGACTCCTTTAGAATAATTTATGACCTTAGTCCCTTATTTTTAGTTGTTCATTTTGATTTAGAGTTGCATCAAATGGATGTCAAGACATTATTTTTGAATGGTGATGAGAAAATTTACATAGTGCAACCTGAGGGTTTTAAGGAAAGTGATAAAGAATACTTGGTCTTAAACAAGCTTCTTGTCAATGGTATCTTAAATTTGATGAGGTAGTCACTTTACTTAATTTCACAGAGAATAGGATATATCAATGCATTTACCATAAGATTAGTGGGAGTAAATTTATATTTCTTATTCTCTATGTTGATGATATTTTGCTAGCTAGAATTAAATGAGAATGATTTATGAGACTAAGTTATTACTCTCTTGGACTTTTGATATGAAAAATCTTGGAGAGACGTCTTTTGTCTTAGGTATTAAGATTTGTTGTGATCAGTCTTGTCATTTATTGGGTCTTTCTCAAAGGGTCTGTATTGATTGTGTGCTCAGTAGATTCAATATGCAATCTTACAAATGTGGTAATACTCCTGTTGTGAAAGGAGATAAATTTAGTAAGAAGCAATCCCTAAAAATGATAGAGAAATAGACCATGAATAATATTTTTTATGTCAGTATTATTGACAGCTTAATGTATGCCCAAGTGTGTACAAGACTAGATATTGCATACATTGTTAGTGTTCTTAGTCGATATCTTTCTAATCTTGGGTAGGATCATTGGGTAGCTGCTAAAATGGTAATGAGATACTTGCAAAAGATAAAATATTATATGTTAGTTTATAGGCAGGTGAATGATCATGGAGTAGTGGGGTATTCATACTTTGATTTTGCAAGCTTTCAAGGTGATATAAAGTCTACTTTAGGTTATATTTTTATGTTTGGTGGTGTTGTTTCATGGAAGAGTGTTAAACAAACACTTACAACTTCTTCTACTATGCAAGCTGAGTTTGTTGCTTATTATGGTGTTAGCACACAAGCTATATGGATGAAGAATTTTATTTATGGGTTGGTTATGGTCGATTCTGTTATTAGGCCACATTACTTATTCATATAATTTCGTTACATTACTTATTCATATATATTTGTTTATATGAGTTAAGTACTTTTATAGTTGTTTGTTATGCATATGTGCACATTCAATATATATATATATATATATATATATATATATATATATATATAGCATGCTATGAATTATGCGTGATTTGCTTAAGATTAGTGTAATTATCTTAAGATATATTAATTAGTTTCTAATTAAGTTTCCAAAATGGAAACAAAACCATAGCATGTTATGAATTATGTGTGATTTGCTTAAGATTAGTGTAATTATCTTAAGCTATATTAATTAGTTTCTAATTGTATTTCCAAAATGGAAACAAAAGCATAGCATGTTATGAATTATGCGTGATTTGCTTAAGATTAGTGTAATTATCTTAAGCTATATTAATTAGTTTCTAATTGTATTTCCAAATGGAAACAAAAGCCTTATTGCAAAGTCTTGTGAGTTTCTCTTACTCGTTTGAGCATGTACAAAAAATAAATATTTAGGGGATTAACAATGAAAATAGTGTATTGATCGCATATGAATGTTATTTTTTTGCTATATTGTCATATCAGAATCTAGGTCGGTTAAATTGTCAATATTTGTGACTATAGATTGGTGCTATGTCAATAAGGGGCATAATTACTGTCATAATCCGATATTGATAATTTAATGTGAACAAAATTATGATTAAGGTGTCGTTTTATTAATAAACTATATATTTTCTAAAATTTTATGGCCCATTTGAGTTTAAAGTATTCAGTTTGAGAGTTGTTTTCAAAAATATATTTTTCATAAAACATAAAAACATCATAATGTCCAAGTGGGAGAATGTTAGAATTTTTTATGTGGTCTAATATTAATTATTGGTTTGTTTTAATTTTTTATAAAATAAACTGAATAATATAGTTTATTGATTAGTGGATAAGCCCAATTAAATTGTGATCAAATGAGTTATGGGCTTATGAAATCTTTAGTGGACCGATATAAAAGATGATCATATATAGGCCTAATTTAACATGGACCTGTGATGAGTGAACCTGTTAAATTCATTATAAATAGGCTAAGTCTCCTTTTTTGTCTTCTAACCTTAGCCCTAGCCGTTATACTCATTTGTAGTCATCTTGAGAGAAGGTCAATGAGAGAAATACTTAGCTCTCGATTTCCATTCTTTTGATCTATTTCTTTGTGTTTAATTTTAGTGGTTGAAATTATAGTTCAAAACAATTTTGGATAATACACAAACATGTATGAAATTCATTTCTGTTTAACTATTGATTGGTGTTTTAAAATCAAGTGCTAGATCTTGAATAAGTTCATACACATTCCACCCCTAAAGAAGTCGCCATCTCAAAGGAACAAGAATAGTAGAAGAGAAAGGGTTTTTAGGTCTTAATATTTATCTTATGTTATTTCACTATGTGCGCATCTATTTTTCTCCTTTTTCTTAATAATTAATATAAAAATTAAAAATAGTTATTGATAAAATATTCGCACATTATGTGTCCTATAATATTAAACATTTTGTTATAGTTATAATATAAATATATTAATTGATTAATTAATAATATGCTTTAAAATTTTTCACTATAAAATTTATAATAAAATTATTAAATTTTCATTATTTTAAATTTTAAAAATTAATATGTTAATAATATGTTAATCTTAAAAAATTGATAAATTAAATAATTACTTAATATATATTAAAAATTATTAAATGTAATCCTAAAATTAAAATTAATATATATTAGTTAATTTAAAATATTATTAACTATCTTTTCAATAAAATTATTGAATATTCAACAAATGCATAAAAAAATTATAATTAATATTTATTTTTAATATTTTTAGTGATTAACAAAAATATAATAGCTAGCTAGCAACTATAAAAATTTAATAGCTATTCAGTGGCATTCAAATTTTTAGACACTTAGCTACTAAACAATATAATAGCTATTTTAAAATCGTAAAATGATAACACTACTTTTTACCCTAATACAAATATAAATGTTATTATATTTAATAATATTATCCATCAAAATTCATTTTAATGCTTATTCATATTTTTTGGCACTATAATATTTTTCTTTTCATATTTATTGTATCAACTTTTAAATTTTTAATTATTTTAAAACATCTTGTACAATATATATTTTTTATTCTAATTATTTTAAATTTTAAAATTATAACACTCCTTTATATATTCTTACGAACAAAATTTTCACTCTATTGAAAAGTTATAATACTAATTTAATAAATTGAATTTGAATAAATAAGAGATCCAGCCTTTACAAAAGGCTTGTAGAGTATGGCAATGCACTGTCACATGCAAACTGCATGCAGTTTTTTTTTTATTTAAACTTGGTCTGCTAGTTTGACTAGTGGATAAAGTATATAAATTTTTTTTACAGGCTTCCCAATCTGTGATTAGCGGACTAAGAAAGGGAGAAATTTTCTGCCTAATTTGGTAGTTATACTTAGAAACCAACAAAAAACAAATCCTCTTTTATAAATATTTTTCGCCCCAATATATTCTATTAAATACCCCTAACATGTTTCCTTCAAATATAATTAGGACAAAATTATATAAATTGTCACAAAATATAAGTAATCGTGATGACATAGTATCATCACTTATTTGATCAATTAATTACTGACAAAATATAATCTCATTATATCAAATTAATATTTGAGACACTAAAAATTGTAATAAACTATTATCTTCTCATCTTTAAAATGAATTTAACTCCAAAATTGTTTACATTAAATTTTGGCTCCAAACACAAAAGTGATGCATACACATGAATCATCACTAAACATAAATATTGAAGACGAAACTATTTTGTCAATTATCCATTCAAATATTTAATAAAGATTTATTATTTTTTCATATAAAATTAATATTAGTGATAATACAAGTTGTCATAAATTATTATCTTTTTGTCTTCAAAAAATTTGCCTCTAAAAAGCTTTCACACAAAATTTTTCCTCCAAATTAAATTGTGACGAATGTTTGTGCATCGTCACTAAATATAATTAATGAAGACGAAATTTTTTGTCACTTATCTATTCAACTAATCAATGATGACTTATTCGCTCATCATATAAAATTAATATTAGTGACAATAAAAGTTGTCATAAGTTATTATTTTTCATCTTCAAAAAATTTGCTACGAAAAAGTTTTCACATAAAATTTTGCCTTAAAAATTTGTGGATCGTCATTGCATAAAATTCATTAACACGAAATTATTTCATCACTTATCCATTCTATTAATTGATGATGAACTATTATCTCATCATAATAGAATTAAAAATAGTGACGATAAAAATTGTCGTAATCCATAGTTTATTGTCCTTAAAACATTTGCCTCCAAATTTTTTAACACAATATTTTGCTTCCAGGAACAAATGTGATGCTTTCTATCCATCGTTACTAAAGGTGGATATCGATGACTAAATAATATTGTCACTAATTCGTTCAAGTAATTGATAACAAAAATAGGACGACGTAATCAAAAGAAATATTCGGGGACACCAAATATTGTCCTTAATTACATTTGAATTTCTCATTGAAAGATTTTCCTCCAAAATTTTGGTGCGAAATTCTACCTCTAACAACTTATACGATGAATTTCTTTTTATCGTCACGAAATATGCAAATTAATGACGACATTCAAGATATATAGTGACAAAGGTAAAGGTCATCACAAAAGTGAATATTATAGTGATAATTATGAATTTTGACACTGTTAATCTAGAAATTATGATGAAATTTAGTGCATTGCTAGAAAGTTCATCATAAAATATGCCATTTCTTGTATTAATTGATATAAAGTTAATTTTTTTAAAAAAAATTAATTTTAGAATGATTCAACTATTTTAGAAAATTACTCAGTATCTACTAGAAAAATATAAGAGACTAAGTCCTAATATGAGAGAAAAGTTTTTCAAAAAATTTTTGAAGTATGCATCATTAATATTTGCAGTAATGTCTATCTATTTGAAAAATATTTTATTTTATAATTTATTTTTATACTTTTAAATAAATTCATTAATTTAAAATAAAAAAATTTACTTTTTAATATTACTAACCTTTAAATTTTAATATAGGGTGAAATTAAAAAAAAAAACATTGATTTGGACTAACATACATTGTAAAAAAATTTAAGAGTCTAATTGAACTTTTATCTTTTGAAAAACTAGTATGAAATCTTAGGATTATTTAGTGACTTTCAAGACTAAAAAATTAACTATAGTTTGATGACCATTGATGAAAATTACCTAATTAAAAACAACTAGATTTCTCTCCTGTCATATAAAATATAATATATCATGTAGAACAACTTTTCTCATTCTATTTGTCAAATTATATCCTCAAATTTCCTTGAAAACCAACTTATTTCATGACACCATCTTGTTTTGCTTCCATTCAACCGAAAAATGGCCATTCTCTACCACACTTCACTTGAAAAGGAGCACTCAAAGAACATATACTCAGTTGATTTACTCTCTATTCCAAACAATACACTTATCATCACTATTAGAATGCCACTTGCAAAATCTATCTTTTGTTTATAAACCGAGCCAAACAATAAAACTGTGGCTGAAAATTGATGGAGCTTTCCATATACATTTATACTAGCTGATTTTTTTTCCCATTTCTATCCTGTAGTGCAAGCCTTATAGAGGAGGTTATGGAAACATTAAAGAGAAAGGAAGGGGAACAAAAGAGGTGGAAACAATGACAATAGACAAGGTGTATATATATATATATATATGGAATACTTCAGGCAAGAAGTATATTCCTTAGTTTGTTACACTACTAAGGCAGATCCCTATAGAAAGCAAAGATATATTTTTTTGTCCCGTTGCCATCCCTAATGACAATAGCCTCAAGTTGCATGTAATAGCTTCCGTAGGCTTTTAGAATGTGATCAAATGGACATATTTATAAACTATGACAACTGCTAAAGCAATAATATGGTAAGCAAATCACATCCTAATCCTAGTTGAAGGACCAATCAATTTAGAAAAGTTAGAATCTAAAATGAGAATAAGTATTAACATTAGGACTAACTTATTTTCAGTTCACCACCAGCGTTGTCACTTAATAACCCTATAAAACCAAACTTGAAACTAATAAACTTCAAAGGAACCAAACTTGAAACTAATCTACAATGTCTGACATTAATTGTTCCTGGCTAAGAATTCAAAATATTAGACCCATTCTTCATTTATTCCTGTTGCAATATAATGTTAGTCATTGACATTCTTCTAGAAGATTTCTTAAGAAATTATGTTATCGACTTTTTGTTATATAATATCAGACCCTTACCATGCCAAGTATGGGCCTGTTTAACTTAATTTTTCATTAGTCACTTCATCAACTATGTCTTTAGTTAGAAGTAAGGTCTAAAGTTGTATTGAGCTATAATAAA
>CATIWR010092454.1:0-27074 GCA_949677035.1 Omphalea diandra | reverse complement strand
TTAGAATTCATTGACACTAATCACCAACTTATAGATATTTTCACTAAACCTCTTAATGAACAAAGGATGAACTTCATAAAGAGAGAATCGGGAATGTTTGATGGAAGCTCCCTTAAGTGAAAATTTTTGTTTGATCTTATGTTTAATTGTGATATGTGTGATATGTTTGATTTATGATTGTTATGGATGGCTTTATTATTAATTTCTAGTGGATCACAAGTTTTTCAAAATCTTTCATTCTTATCCTTGTTGACTGGCAATTTGCGGTCGCTATTTTTTCTTCACGGTTGCAAATTACAACTCAATTTCTCTCAGCTGTTAATTAGTAATTCACGGTCACAAAATCTCCTTCTACTATAAATTTTGGTATTTAATTTCAAAATTTTGACCATTACAGCGTGTATTCCAGAGGAAATTTTATCCGTTACTCACATTTTCTGGAATTTACATTTGCGACTAGAAAATTCGCAAACACAAATTAGAATAACCGCCTCACATTTAAGTGATTTGATGGCCAACCATTTCCAACCCTTCATAAATATTTTTCTAGCCATTTTTAGTCATTGATACACCTCTTTAAGGTTTATATATAGCCCCTTCAACAGTGTTTTTCTCACATTTACGCCAAACATCTTCTCTTCCTCAAATCACTCTATAAATCTCTCAAATTCTCTCAAGTTCTTATGGCTCCAAAGAAATCTTCCAGAGCTGAGAAAGGCAAAAGTATAGCATAACCTTCTGCTCCTCCTTCCTTCATCTACATAAAGGGAGTGACCCGTGAAAAAAATGAGAGATATAAGGCAAATCTCTCCAAAGCCATCCTACCCAACAAAATACCCTCCACACAATGAAATCAGAGCATTCCTTCCAACTTTGGTTGGGATGAATTCATTTTTAAAGATGAATCAGGGTACGAGGAGATAGTCCGAGAATTCATGTGCAAGGTTCAACTGAGCCATAAAACTGAATCTCCTGTCTGGTAGTACGGTCTCATCTTTCACACCTTTGGGGATCCGTACTTCAACACCTTTGAGCAACTGTCCTCCCTCTTCAACCTCCAAATCAGTGAGCACATTCCATTCATTATTTCATCTCTCGATGTTATATACTCAGAGTTTTAGGCAGAAGTTTTGATTGAAGCAAGACACGACCCCAAATCCTCTATCGCAAAGCACATAAAGACTTTTCCTTTGTGGATTATTCACCGAATCATCACTTTCTCCATCAATGTGAGAGGTGATAGGAATGAGAAGGTATCACAAAAAGATCTTGCATGTAAAACATTTTTTACTAACTTGGTGTGAAATCTCCTCAGTATTTTTGTTTTCATATATTTTGATGACCTTATGTATTGATTTAACAAAGTAAAAAATATGAAATTTATAGGGTTATATATCCTATAAATACCTGAAAAGTAGTTTTGTTTGATTTTTTGTGTGGAAATATATATGGCTCATTTATTGTGATGGACCCTAAACTCGATGAAACCTCATCAATCTTTTAATTCTATTTTCCAATAATTTGATGGCCATGGAATTGGAATTTAGTGATGTGCTAAACTTAAAGTTGTATATTTATGTGTTATCTACGTTCTTATTAAATATTTTACCAAATATATCATGATTGTTGAGATATTAGCCATTCATCATGATTGATTGTCCACATATTGAAAACTTGCTCCCCCTGAGATTTGTCATTTGTTTTAGTGACTTTGTAGATTGAATTAGACAATTAGCAACCCATGAAAAATTTTTCTTTATGTTTTTTTACAACTTCAGGTAAATTAGTTTCACAATCATATTTGTATGATTTTAGATATACTTAAGACTATAAGACCTACTCAAACTAAGATGACATTGAAATAGGGTGAAATTAAAAAATTCACCACATTTTCTATATATCTTATATTGATCCAAAAATTAACTATATCAGATCATTATGTGTCTAGTTTATTCAAAAAGAAGAATCAAGTCATTTGGATAAGTATAGTACGAGTTATTATAGTTATACTGTAGCAAGGTCAGGCTATTATATAAGAAAAATATGCATAAACACTGGGTCCACTGGAATAAGACCATAGTTGCATATAAACCATTCATAATCATTTTGACATACTTATAACCATGTATATATCAAATGTTAGGATATCAACACTTTGAGGAAGCCCAAGAGAGAGGACCAAACCTTCCATAAATTTTGGTCACATCAAAAGGTGAGTAAAAGCCATAATTGGATCCTAATGTTTATGTGTGATGATTTTACAATATGATTATGTTTTATTACATGTATATGTGATTCAATTGTGACATTTTATATATAAATACAAATCAAGTGAGAATTATATGTTTTTAATGATTACTTGGTATACCATTATGAATGAACACTTGCATATGGACTAAAAGGATGTTGTGACCGGCTTGTCAAACACTTGCAAATCACTTAAAAAAGAGACCAATATGTCCTATTTGCATATGTTATTGATCAAATTATTCACTTGTTATATGTTGGTTACGATATCAAAGGTCACTTGAATCGTATGAATTCTTGGGAATACTAGTTGTCTTGCAAGGTCATGATAAAAAACAATCTATTGCATTTGCACTTGCATAATTAATTCTTAGATCTTGGTGATATTTGATTGTTGGTTGAACCACAAAAATCTAATTATAATTTTTATTCATTGAGTCGCGACTCTCTAAATCGCAATTATGTTTTCTAGATAATAAAGCATAGGGTTTAGATACTTTGGAATATAGAGTTTTGCATATAGGCACATGGAGCACATGTCGTTGGTTGAATTCCAACTCTCTCCTTATGTCATGTACATATATCTAGATAGAAACCAGTTTATAGTCACTAGGCTTGAACGTTCGTTAACATATATGTACATTAAATACATGTTGGATTGTATATGTAGGATGAATTAACCTTTTATGCATTTGTATTTTTTTATCATGAATGCCATGATCTGTATATGAAAATGGTCATTATAGGGTTAACTTTTATGTTTGCATTAAGGATGCCTAACCATGTTCTTTGAGGGCTTTCACTATTCTTTGAAGAAGAAATGCAAATAAAAAGGTGACCTATTCCAAGGTAAAATTAGCTTATACATGTGCCTAATAGTTGAGAAGTTTGTGTTAGTTGTTGGCTCCCATAAGCATAAAGGGTATTGTGATCCCCCATTTAATATGTCCAAAGGTACTAGGCTCATAAGTGATGAATCTTCTTCACAATCTCATATGCCTAAATAGACCTTAGGTCTTAAGTTTGAAGAACCACCGATTTTTCTAAAGGCACATAATACACATGGTAATATGTAAAGGCTATATGAATGCAAATGGGCTAACTCAATAACAAGTTTGAAATATTAAAAGTGAACCAGAGATTAACACGAAGTCAATTTTAGGTCCCCAATGGAGTCACCATTATGAGAACCTTAGTTTTCTATATAACTAGTGGAATCTTGCTTACGACTCCTACGTTTTATCGATTATCAAAGGATTGAGAGGATGCGGTATTACATTGGTAATAACTCCTAATCATGTAATGCAATTTGGATCAACAATGAACCCACAAGGCCTCACACAAGATACAAGCTTCTTTTCCAAAGGTATGGTCAATAGAAGACTGAAGCAGGATGATACATTGATACCTTCCCTAAATGCAATATGGAATCACCACTCAACTTTTGTTGGGACAGTAATCTTAGAAGGTAAAATTTGAACCTAAGTTAAGTTAATTAGAATGCCCATTTCGTCTTCACCCCATCAAAGATTTGATTCAAAAATTGGGTACAATTTGGGGAAAAGGTTAGGCACCCTTAAACCTCTTAAATATTTTGATATGGCCTTTTGACATATTTGGTTCACTTTTAATATCTTAATTAAGTTATTCATTAGTCTAATTAATGCCTTTAAAAATTCATCTAAACGTAATCCACATAGGCAAATCAATTCATGAACTTAAAGAAGTAGGGGGTCATGCATCATGGCAAATGGGATAAGCATGCATTATCATCCATTCATCCACATTCAAACATAAAAAAGGGAGTGAGGGATCATGCATTATGGTAAATGGGTCTCATACATTCATCATTCACACATCATATCATCCATACTTAAGCATCAAATAGGAGTGAGAGGTCATGCATCATGATATAGGGGAGATAGGCATTCATATATCATTCATGACCATAAAGGGTGGCCATTGATACCAATTTATGGTCTTCTTCAAATATCACACCATAAGAGGGATCTTAGAATTGAGGAATCCTCATTCTGTGTAGTTGTAAAAGAATATGGCATCCATAGTATTACTAGCCATAAAGGAGGGTTAGAATGCAAATCGAAAAGGAAATCGCATAACTAGAATACTATTCATATATTTCTTAACATAAATAAAATAATAAAAAAAACTCTCAAGGTCATTGGAATCCTAAGTTTCTCACATGCTCACTACCCTAAAGTCATTAACAATAGAACTAAAATCATCATTGCATCCACATTAGAGAGCATGAACACTAAGATAGTAAGAACCATTTACAAAACCTATCAAAACACTATTTTTTAAATGAATAGGGGTCCTTGGATATCTAGCATTGCCCTATTTGACCAATATAATGATAAAAAAGCATAAAAGAATATCTTGGATAATATAAATTCGGATGAGGAGAAAAAAGGTTTCACAAAATTGTTCCTATGAAACCATGGTTGTATATATATCTTAGAATAATGGGATGTATAGCCTATATAAAGGTTGTACAACCCCCAATCCTAAGTTTTTGAAGATAGAAAGAAGATGATGAAAGGGAAAACTAAAAGGGATAATAGGGGTCTTGGTTGCCTTTGTGTATTTCAATACGCTTAGAGGCTTACAAGGTGTTTTATATCCCTTAAAATGCTTAATGAATGCTCAAAAGGTGAAGAGATAAACCTAGTTCTACCTTGGTATGAATTGGATAAGTTGAGGTTTTAGGATTTTTTATGTTAAGTGTGAGTTGTAAAGTAATTTGGCAAAGTAACCTTATGATTTCCAAGCCTCTCCTCTCTCTTCAAATGAAGTTGTATTTATAGGTGTTGGATGAGTGCAAGGGGCTAGAAATGGTCCTATTTACACCATGTACATTTCCAATCACAGTGATGGAGATTAATCTCTTGGAATTAGGGTTTGCATTGGGTTGTACGTCCCTCTACTAGTGTTGTGCAACATTTCAAGTTTGAGGTTTTAGGATGGGCTATGCAACCTTGTGTATGGTTGTACAACACTAGTTTATGGGCTATATAGCCTATCAAGGTTATTAAGGTACCCTATGTCTAGTCTTGGGCTTGGTCTTGGGTTTAGACTTAGGTTTAGTTTTAGGCTTTTCTAAGGTATCCTATGGCATTTAATCTATTCATTTGGCAATTTCCTTTGCTTTTTATGGAATTAGTTCAATGATTCTCATCATTCGACATGTATCATAAAACCTAAAATCTAGTGTTAATGGGTCATGGTTTAACATCTCAAGTCTGTATTATCAAAACCATATTGGTGGGTGAGTATTTACTATGAAAAGAGGATAGGGAGATTAATTTACAGATTATACCACTTATAGACGGAGCTGAGTCAAGGAAGACCCCGAACCGACAATCTTAGGTGAGATCATTGTGAGTCTAGACAGAGTAGCTCTTGCTGTCAACAACTCTTTCATGAGGAGTCTAATGCTACTTCAGGTGAGAATTCCTCTTGCAATCTTTTCTATTTCATTTATCATCATTTGCCTTTTATTGTTATCCTTATTGCCTTAATTTTTTCCTCAATTATCTTGAGGGTTTTCAATTTAGTGAGCCACTTATTTTTGCTCAAGTTACCCTTTTGAGTTTTCAACCTGACTAGCTTAATATTTTACTTCTTTTATTTTATATGTGGATACAAAAGAGACTTGGACTATTAGTTGTCCCCACAATGGATGTGAGGCTCTATTACATGCAACACCACTCTAACCGCTATTTATCGAGGCTTGCTGCTAATAGTGTTATGTAAGCTGAGTGGATGTTCCGTATCACTATCTTTGACATCCATTGGGGTTGCCCATAATGGAATATGTATTGTGTTACCTTTTATATTGATAGAGATCCACAACCTAAAGATGATACAGACTATATGGGGTGTGATGTGACTGGTTAGTGCTATATAAAATAACCCCTTAAATTACAAATACACAGTTTGTCAAGTAATAAAGTGTAGAAATAAGTATAATATCATTCCCATAAGGATCGAGTTTAAGTACTAAGCATCTTATATCTTATATTATCTAAAAAATCAAGATTAGATGATAAATTTAACTATAAATAAAACAAATTAAAATACTAAGATGAGAGATATTCAATTGATACGTATAGCTAGGGGTTCAACATCACTTGATAACCTTCTATGGATCCCTTAATCCTTGTCTAGCTGGTTCATGCAACAAGTACTACTATAGAGTCACTAAAGTGGTCAATTAATCCCTCTCGAGTAGAACTTGACATATAAGAATATGTTAGCTAATAATTCATATACTCAAAAGCAAAACAACATGAAATTGCCTCTTAATTTAAGACTCTAGATTTAATAATGGTTTGCTAAGTTTTATCAACTCAACAACAAAGTAAGGGAATTATTAAAAGCTCCATTTTATGAAAATCATATTTTCATTGTCATTTCACAAAACTAAGATAGTCAATGGTTAATTAATCAAACAATAAACACTGAACAATTGCTAGCACCAATGATGCAAGAAACCAAATAGATTAGATTAAGAAAATCAATCAAAGTCACTCAAGATCTATTTACAACCCTAACCAATAAAGGTTTAGTTCATAATGAAATGAAAAGAAGAAAAAAAAACAAATACTTCAACTTTAAGCATAACAATGAACTCCTTATTGATTACTTGATTCCATACACTTTATATCTATAGAAATTTGATGTAACTTTGTTTGAATGATAAACTCTTCCTTTGGTTATCCCCTCATGCCTTAAAGTGGCTTATTTTCCTCCTTAAATAATGTCAAAATTGTGCCACCTAAAAAGGAAGCTTTAAGCTCTCCAAAAGGAAAATAAAACTCCTAATGATTCTCTTAAAATTCTATAATAAAGGAGGCACACGACCGTGCACCAATCGAGATACAGTCATGCATGCCTTGGATGCCTTATGGTAGCCCTAAGTCTTCAATGCACTTGGTTATACATCTTCCTTACAATCTATGTTCTTTGATCTTTTGAGGTGTATGGTTGTGCGCCCGATGCACATGGCCATGTATTTCTTCCATTGATCATTGTGTAACAATTAATTCTATTTATAAACTATGGCATTCGTGTACCAAAATACATATGCATAAAGGTTGATTCACCATACATACACAATCTAACATGTATTTAATGTACATATATGCTAACTAAGGTTCAGCACTAGAGACCACAAATAGGTTCCTATCTATATATGTACATGACGTAATAAGAGAGAGATAGAGAGAGAGTTGGAATTTAATCGACAACCTGTGCTCCATGTGTCTTTATGCGAAACTCTATGCACCAAAGTATCCAAACCCTATGCTTTAGTATCTAAAAAATATAATTATGATTTGGTGAGTTGTGACTCAATGAATAAAAGCAATAATCAGATCTTATGGTGCAACTAACAATCAAATATCATAAGGATATATTACAAGTATAATAATTGACTATACATGTACAAATGCAATAGATTGATTTTTTTTACCTTATAAGGGAAAAACTACTCATAGGAATTCATGTGATTCATGTGACATTTGATTTTACTAGCCAATATATAACAAGTGAATTATTTGATCAATAACATGTTCCAATAGGACATATTGGTCCTTTTTCCAAGTGATTTGCAAGTATTTGACAAGCCGACCACAACATGCTTTTAGTTTCATATGTAAGTGTTCATTCACAATGGTATATCAAGTAATCATTAAGAGCATATAATTCTCACATGACTTGTATTCACATGTAAAATGTAACAATTCAATCACATATACATGTAATAGGACATAATCATATCATAAAATTATCACACATACACATTAGAATCTAATTATGGTTTTTACTCACCTTTTTATGTGACCAACCTTTATGATAGGTTTCATTCTCTCTCTAGGGCTTCCTAAGAGTGGTTGAGATCATAACATTTGATATATACATGGTTATAAGTATTTCAAAATGATTATGAATGTTTAGTATTCAACTATGGCATGATCCATGCAAGGACCTACTGTTTATGCATATTTTCCTTATATGGCAGCTTGACCTTGCTACACGCTCACATAATAACTCTATATATACTTATCCAAATGACTTGGTTCTTTTTTTTAAATAAACTAGACACATAATGATATAATATAGTGAAATTTTAGATCAATATAAGACACATAAAAAATATGACGAGTTTTTGAATTTTGCTCCATTTCAATGTCATCTCAGTTTGAGTAGGTCTTACAATCTTAGGTATTTCTCAAATTGTACAAATCCAATTGCAAAAATGATTTACCATCAGTTACAAAACACATAAAAGAACATTTTTCATGTTTTACTAATTATATATTTCAATCTATAAAGTCACAAAAATAAATAACCAATCTCAGGGTGAGTAGATTTTCAACATATTGACAATCAATCATGATGAAGGTGCAATATCTCATCAACCATAACAAATTTGGCAAAAATATTTCACCAGCATGTAATTAGAAATTAATGTAGAACTTTAAAGTGTAACACATCACCAAATTATGATTCTATGGCCTCAAATTCTTTGAAAACAAAATTATAAGACTAATGAGGTTTCATCATGGTCAGTCACAATCAATGAGCCATATTTCTTTCCACACAACAAATAAAGCAATATTGCTTTATAGGTATTTGTAAGGGATATAAATAACTATACAAATTTCATGTTTTCCACTTTGTTTAAATCAGCACATAAAGTCATCAAAATATATGGAAACAAAAAGACTAAGGTGATTTCGGTTGGTTGTGAATCAACCCTAATGAAGGGGCCATTTCTCCTCACACACTCCAAATTAAGCAAAAGTGATTTATAAGAATTTAGATGGGGCCTAAAGCTACAACTTTACACTTCCCCTAATTCCTCTTATAGAGTTATGAAATCATGGGTAAAAAATCCTGCTCTAATAACCAAACCAACACAATAAGCTCTTATTTCTCTTGAATTTCAACTTCCATACATAAGCTCTACCTCAAATACTCCATAATTCCTAATAACCATGCATAATTAACATGTCATAAGGAGTAATTTCATGTGGTAAGAAGATAAATTAACTTACCTATTTTTCCATAACTAGAAAAGATTAGGATTCCTTCATAGGCAACTCATTATTCTCTATCTCCTTCTTCTTCTTCTTCTTCTTCTTTTATTTCTTTATTTTTTAGATCTCTCTTTCATCTATTGGACCTCACATTTATCCTTTATATTATGTTCCTATAAGATGAAAAATTCAATTTATAAACCAATCCTAATAAGATAAAATCTTAATGTCTCATTTGCATTGGTTAGAAGTTCACTTTTCCTCTTTTAGCCCCTATTCTTCACTCCTTCATTACCTCCATCCATCTTTCAATCCCTAAATGCTTTTTACACTTTTAAATAAACTCTAAAACACCATTATTTATGATGTTATTACATGAACATAAAATAAGACATTTTGCCATGCAACTATACAAAAATTACATATATGTTCAAGTGTCCTAAATGAAATGGTGCAAGTGTCATCATCATGCTTATCCAAAACATGCCTAAATGATGATTTATCTAATGTATACATTCATATGGGATTTCAAATTATTTATGCAACGCATATTTTCATGCGGATTTCAAATCATTTATGCAATGCATATGTTCATGCGGGATTTCAAATCATTTTTGCAATGAATATGTTCATGTGAAAATGCCAATGAATAAAGATAGAGATGTTCCATTCCTTCCCTTTTATAAAGAATTTTGTCTTCGAAATTCAACACCTATAAACAAATATGAATATTGTCATTTCATGTTCTCTTCGATTTCCAATGTAGTCTCTTCTTGAGAGTGACTTCTCCATAACACATTAACCAAAGTGATTTCTTGATTTCATAACTATTTTGTCTTATTACCAATAATTTTCAATAGTTTTTTAAGGCAACTTACATCATTTGCAATTGTTATTATTCAATCCCTAAGTATATGTGTAAGATCATATAAATACTTTCTAAGCATATTCACATGGAATACATAATGAATATAAGCCATCTGTAGTGGTGTGCTAGCTTGTAAGCCAATGGACAAATTTGAAGCACTATATGGTCCTATGTATCGAGGACTCAATTTTCCCTTCTTGCCAAATCAAATTATTCATTTCCATGGTGAAACTCGAAGGAACATTTTGCCTCATACCTCATATTCTATTTCTCTTTTATATTGGTATGCATAACTCTTTTGCCTATCTTGTGTTGCTTTAAGTTTGCTCTTGATTACCATCATCTTGTGCATAGTGGCTTGCACTAGTTCTGGCCCTTCTAAAACACACACCCCTTCTTCATCCTAATGTATAAGACTTTGACATTTTATTCCATATAGTGCTTCAAATGGTGGCACTTGTATATTGCTATGATATTGATTAGTATAAGCAAATTCAATCAAGGCAATATATTCATCATATGCACCTTTAAACTCTATCACATATGAATTATCCTTTTTAATTGTCCATACACCTGAGGATAAAAAGTAGTTCTGAAACTAAACTTAGTACCCAAAGCATGTAGCAAATTGACCTAAAATCAAGATGTAAATCATGGATCTCTATCTGGTACAATGGATACTAGAATGCCATGTGATCTGACAATTTCATCCCCATATTTCTTAGCTAAGTGCTTAAGTGAACTACCTTATCGATTTGGCAAAAAGTGTGTTGACTTAGTTAGTTTATCAATGATCACCCATATAGCATCATTCTTCTTCAAAGTTCTCGGTAACCCATATACAAAGTCCAAGGTTACTTTTTCCCATTTCCATAATAGAATCGTTAATGGTTTCAATTTTCCAGGTGGTGCTTGATGTTCCGTTTTGATCTTTTGACAAGTCCAACATGTTGAAACATAGGTTGCTACATCTTTCTTCATTTTAGGCCACCAAAAATGATATCACATGGTATTATACATTTTAATCATTCCTAGATGCATGACATATAAAGCTTATGTGATTCTTTTTGAATTTATCTTTTCAAGTTATCAACATTAAGCACACAAATACAAGAACCCAACATCAAGGCATCATTTTGAATATCAAATCACCATGTCTCCCCTATTTTACCATTTCAATCATTCTAGTAACTTTGGATCCTTACCTTGTGCTTTTTTAATTTGATCATGGAACATTGATCTCACTTGAAAAGTAGTAATCAATACACCATTATTTTGTATGTTTAGTTTCATATTCGTAGCTCATAATTGAACTAAATAAGACAATGGAAATACCTGTAAATGAGCTACATTGCTTTTTGATTCCCTGCTCAAAGAATCAACAACCACATTTGCCTTCCCTTGGTGATACTCAATGGTGCAATCATAATATTTTAGCAGCTCTAACCATCGGATTTGTCTCATATTTGATTCTTTTTTGCTCATGTAATACTTTAAGCCCTTGTGATATGTAAATATTTGAAAAGTTTCTCCATACAAGCAATGACTCCATATTTCAAAGCAAACACAATAATAGCAAGTTTTAGGTCATATAGTGGGCAAGATAATTCATAAGGCTTTAGTCGTCTAGGTGCATATGCAATTACCTTACCATGTTGTATTAAAACAAATCTTAGACCTTGGTGAGAGGCATCACTATATACTACACATCCTCTATTACCAGTAGGAATGGCTAACACTGGAGCAAATGTCAATCTATCTTTTAATTCATCAAAACAATCCTGACATGCTTTAGACCACTTAAATGCTGCATTTTTTTGAAGTGACTTAGTCAAATGAGCAACTATAAGTGAAAACCGCTTAACAAATCGACTATAATACCTAACTAGTCATAAGAAACTTCAAACTTCTATAACATTGTTTGGGGTTTCCCATTTTGCTATTGCTTGAATTTTGTTTAAATTCACCTCTATGTCCTTTTCATAAACTATATGTCTTAAAAGTACCATATAGTCAATCCAAAACTCGCACTTACGTCGCAAATAGTTATTTTTCTCTTAAAATTTGTAACATAATCCTTAATTGTTGTTCATACTCTTTGCTCCTATAACACTTTGTTCATAAGTGTCATAAATGTAGTTGGTGCATCAGTCAAACCAAATGGCATCACCAAAAATTCATAATGCCTATATTTGGTTTGAAAAGCTATCTTTAGTACATATGGGTTTAAAATTTTAAATTGATAATATCCTGATTTCAAGTCAATTTTAGAAAACACCCTTGCTCCTTGTAACTGGCCAAACAAATCATTTATCTTTGGTAAAGGATAGTTGTTCTTCACAGTAACTTAATTCAGTTGTCTATAATCAATACACATCCTTATTGTCTCATATTTCTTTTTAACAAATAATATTAAAGCACCCTAAGGTGACACACTAGGTTTGATGAATCCCTTTTCAAGTAGTTCTTGCAATTGGGTCTTTAATTCTTTTAACTCGATTGTAGCCATCCTATAAGATGGAATGGATATTAGTGCAGTTATTGGGACTAACTTAGCTGTCAATTTTATCTCCCTATTAGGTAGCAAACCAGGTAAGTAAGTTGGGAGCACATTTGGAAACTTATTTACCATAAAAATATTCTTGAGTAATTCATTTTTGAACCTTGTGTCTACCACATGTGCCAAATAAGCCTCACAACCATTTTTAATCATGCGAAAAGCCTTGATAGAATAAACTATACATATATGTACAATTTGCCTTTCCTATTAAAACACAACCATTTTATGATTTGGAGATTCTATAATAACTTTCTTAGTAAAACAATTCACTATTGCATGATATTTGGACAACTAGTCCATATCCAGTATCACATCAAATTGATAGAGTGGCAACAATACTAGATCACAATTCAACTCAATGCCATCAATATGATCACACAATCATGACATACCTTATCCACA
This sequence comes from Omphalea diandra, assembly GCA_949677035.1. Lineage (NCBI taxonomy): Eukaryota > Viridiplantae > Streptophyta > Magnoliopsida > Malpighiales > Euphorbiaceae > Omphalea > Omphalea diandra. The sequence goes on along the minus strand of CATIWR010092454.1, from coordinate 13,930 downwards.
ATCATCACATCTCTTAAAGGAGTACCAACACATAGATTAAAAGCTAAAGGTTGGTGCTTAATACACAATTGTGATGTCATGCTCAATGAAATGAATGAATGTGTATAGACATGATTAATTAAAGCATTAACTTATAAATATTGGAGAAAAATTTTACTAGTAAATACTTTTGGAGCATCAACAATTTATTGCCTACACATGGCAAATACTTTAGCCTGTGTCAGGGGTTTAGAACTATGACCTTCTGATTTGTTCAAACCATAGCCAATTGTGGTTATTCTACCTCAACCTTTACCCTTGCCAAATGATACTCCAACTCCACTTGTTTTTGAAACTTCAATTGTAGACTCTAATGTAGCTCTACCTCTCTTTGGCATTCTGGATCTTTTAAGGAAATCTCTAAACGTATGATTAAATGATCCATAAAGTAGCATCCACCAGTCAATTTTCTATATTCACCCATATGTTGTCTGCCACAATGTACACATGAAGGTCATTGTTACATAACTTGGTCTTGACCTCTGCTTGTATATGATGAAACTCTTAATTTTCTTCTCCTATAGCTAGAGTAACCACCCTTGACACTAGATTGTATTGGCATATATTCTCCACATTTACCTTTCTTTTTGTTGAAATCTCCCACAAACTCAATGGGCCATATTTTTCTAATCTTTCTACCCTGATTGCAATAACTTTTAGCTTGGTATAACTTTCAAGATCTATAGTTCTTATCTTACTTATGATCTCATATCTCAATCCCTCTTCAAACTGTTAACATTTGTCTTTGTCAATGGCTACCATGAAGGATCTATAATGAAATAATTGATTAAATTTTACCTCATACTCAGCTATAGTCATCTCCCTCTACTCTAGGTTTAAAAATTCCCTTCTTTTATCATCTACACTTGTAGCATGTAATTGTTGTTGAACTCACGAAGAAAATCATCCCATGTAAGCACTGGAGGTTGAACATAACTCCCTATAATGGTTTCCCACCAATCATGTGCATCCCTTTGTAATAAGGGCACTGCATAATCAAACTTTTCTTCTTGTGTGCATTTCATCAAATTCAAAACTCTTTGTGTTCTTTTTAGCCGTGTCTCTACCATTGATGGATCTGTGGAACCATTGAAGTCAACTACACTCTATTTTCTTAATTTGCCATACCTTATTTCTATTTAAATTTTTGGACCCTGCATTATTGGTTCACCAATTCTATGATGTGGTTGCTTATGAGATATATGTTGTGCATGAGAATGTGTAGGAGATCTAACATTGGGTTCCCTTTGGTTCCTCCACCATAAGATTGATCGACCACCTATTATGATCTAACTCTTTTATTGTCTTTTGTTTTTATGGTGATGTTTAAGCCTACAAAGTATTTAGTGTTGATATTTGTTTTATTTGTGTTGCCTTATTCAAAATGTTTAACCTTAGCTTTGTATTTATGTTTTATGTGCTTTATGTATTTCCTTTTTGCTAATATAAGGCTTGAAGCCTCTCTTTTTTATTTTATGCTTGGAATTACAAATTTTCTTTTATCATTTTCCCTCTCTAAATAGGAAAGTCTTTTTTTTTTTACCTTTTACATTTGCATATAATCATTGAGGACCTTGATATTCAACTTTGGGGGCAATTATAGGCAATATTGCATGATTATGTGCATGATGTTTTCATTCGAAAACCTTTTACTAATTGCATTCGTATTTTGAATTCTAATGGTTAGGAGTTGGAAATCAGATCTTAAGGTGAAAATAGATGAAGAAAATTTATAAGCATAGATTGGACTTACTTAAGATAGATTTGCTTATGATAACAATCGGTTATAAATTAGCATGTTTTTGCCAAAAATTAATCAAAAAGATTAGAACAAATTGAGCACACTCGGCATAATCAAGATTTCAATATGAGATTTTTCGATCATGCATACTTTGGGCAAGAAGAAAATTTTGCATATGCTAGAACATACTAAGACATCCTTTGAGGCAAAATCCTATACCTTTGTAATATTGAAAAAATGATTAAGACATTATTTGGTTTGTCCCACTATTCCCCATCCATAACTTATTTTACATTATCACTTGTTACCCTTTTAAGCCTTATGAAAATACTCCTTATAGAGTATTAATAGCTTTTCTTTCTTTCATCCATATCCTTTATCATAACCATAACCATATACCCTAAATGATCTTTTACCTCCCATATCAAGAGAATACAGTTGGGATATGATAGTATAATGATGTTTTTATGCAATGTGTCATTTATGTGCATATTTGAAAATTTTGTAAAAAGGGCTCATTTGTTGGCTATATGGATCAACTCAAGTTTACGAGTGGCAAATTGATATTTTGGAATTTTGCTATTATATATACATTAATTAAAAAATAGAAAAAAAGAAAACAAAAATAAATGATGATAAATGAAAAGGAAGTTGATGAGAAGATGATGAAAAGAAAGAGCAAAATAAAAGAAAAAGAAAGAAAGTATAGTCGAGCTATCAAATGAAAAAAATGAGGATGTTATGGGTGTTTTGCAAAGAATGGGTAGGATAATGCACATATATTGCTTTATCAAACTTCACATCATTCTTATAACTAATGTTTTAGCAAACATTCTCTTATTTTGGACATGATCCCATTTTGATAAGCCTTAACCCTAAGCCTTGCATTATAAGCTTTAAAAGGACCTATTGATCTTTAATGTTGCTAAAGATCTACATTAGTGGAGAAGGATGGTTTAGCTTTGCCTATGGTCATATGTGATTCTTTAGAATCAAAATTGAATCTTATCAAACTTATGTGTAAAAAGAAATCAAATTATTGTGTGAACTATAAAGCTAAGGCATACACATTCTTTTATGTTTGATTTATTAAAAGCAAAACATGGTTAATTAGGAACTCCTTGTCATAATAAGTCAAATTCCTTATTTAATGAAAATTGTAGCTGTAGTTGACAAAAATTTCCTCTTTGAAACCTTAACACGTAATCTTAGTTAGTGGAATTTTGAAATTTCATATTAAAGTTTGATCTTTGCTTGAGAATAAGTAATAGTTCAAGTTTGGGGGAATTTTTTTAGTCTCATAATTAATAGGTCATTTCCCTTTAAATTTATGAAATTAATGATTAAATTCTACCTTGAATTAAACCTTATCAAGGATAAATTATGCTTGTAGATAAAAGATTGAAGAAGGAAAAACAAAATAAGAAAAGAGGATAAGTATGACCATTCACACAACCATGCCATATATTAGGTCTAGAGGCATTAAACAAATGCACTACCAAATGTCCAAAGCTTTTTCATTCTTCCCGTTAAAGAGAGTAGTCAAAAGGATCACGTAGGAGCATGATCATGAGCATGGTCATGCATTAGAAGGATGAAATGTTTAGATTAAGACATGTGCAAGATGCATAGCTGCGTTCCTTTGCTACAAACCTAATTGCATAATGACGTGGCCATGCACATGGTTGTGCATATCCAAAACTCAAAATCAATACTTCTTAATTCCCTTATAAAGTTTTCTTTTGATGACCTATGAGCTTTTTACTTTGAATAAGACATTTTTAGCACTATTTAAGGAGGCAAATCATGAGTGCTTAGTTTAGTTTAAATGGAGCCTAATTATTAGAGAGATGAAATTTTGCCAGAGTCAAAGCACGGTAGTGTGCATGCTCATGCACCATTAAGGGCTAGCACTATTTGTAGCATAAACTTTTAACTCGACCATGCACATGGCTATGTGGATTTGAGCGATTTTTGTTAACCAATTTTTATAATCTCAAATTCTTTATTAGCCAATCATAAAGTTTTAATTTTGTATTTATTTCACGAAGAAAAGATTAATTAGTCAATTTTAAGAAGAAACTAGTATTTAGGAAGGAATACAAATCGTATTTTATTTACGAATATCTTTGGAAGATACTTTTTCATCTTCTATTAGGACTTGTATTAATTAAAGTCTCATAAGCCTATAAAAGGCCCCCAAAAAATTAGTTTGCTAACTGTTTTTTTTTTATAATTAAAAAGTTTTTAGTGAGATTTTATTCTCTTCCTAAGTTCTTGAAAGAACTTGATGAAATTGTTAAGTGGATTCTTAATAAGTTTGCAAAACTAGTAATTCTAGCCTTAAAATTGGCCTTGGCTTATCTAGGTCTTGAGTTACAGCTTTTAAATCTTTATAATTCAAGTTGCTAAAACTATGTTTTCTAGAGGTGTAGTTGGGGTTTAAAGTTTTTTATGCTTGATTCTTGAAATGATTTGTTCTTAAGCATGCAATCTAATCACCCTTGCTTGTATCATTTGGTATTAGAGCTTAAGGTTTTCGATTATCAAGTGAGTATCCTTTATTTTCATTGTGTTTACATATTGTTTTTCTTGTTTTAACCATTTGTTCATCTTGTAGTCTCATCCAAATGGTTCTTATTCTTCTTCTCTTATCCAATTTGGCCTAACTTTTATTATTTACATTATTTTGTGTTATTTGTTGTTCTAAATTGTGTTTTAGCTTCTAATTTTTTTAAAAAAAAAGGAAAACGACATCAATTTAAAAAAAGAAAAAAAGACATTAAAAAGAAAAAGAAAAGAAAAGAAAAAAAGAAAAGCTAAATCAAAAGTTTGCATATTTTGTGAAAATAACTCTGATTGGATTTGTGATAGTTTGAATTAAACCTTAAATTTCAAATTCTTTGATTTAACTTGTCAAATTCTAATTTCATCTTCAGCCCATAAATTGTGAATTAACCTCTAAATTTTACTAAACTTGTTTCTTTCCTTTAAATTCATGATCTTAGTTATCTCAAGTCATTATAAGTCATTAATTGCTTATTTGATAAGTAATTAAGAATTTATTGATGATGGTTACTTTGGTTCCTAAAGAACTTAAAGAAAGGAAATTAAGAAGTAAAAGGCAAGAATGTGTGATATCATAAGAAAAAAAAAAGCCTTATTATATGAAACACAATAGGAGTGGCATTTTTAAGTGGAAACACATAAGGGAGTGATTTTGTGAGGATTTTCTTTTATTTACTAATCGTGATAGGTCCTAGTGGTGATCCTAAATGCAAACTTTTTATAAAGAGCATATAAGAGAAGATGTAGCAAATAATGGGCAAAGTGGAGCAAATAAAAGAAAACCAACAAACCAACACCTCAAATGCCACCAAATAAAACTTTATGCAACCTACTCATCATAGATTGATTCAAGAGGATAATGGTGAAACTATGGATTCTAGCTTCCTAATGGCATGGCAAGCAAGATGGCAACTTAAGTAGCATAAAGATGAAAATACCTACTTTTCATGGTAAAATGATCTAGAAGTTTATTTAACGTGGGAAAAGAAAGTAGATTTTATTTTTGGGTGCCATAACTATAGTGAGGATAAGAAAGTAAGACTTGTTGTTATAGAATTCATTGATTATGCACTTGTATGGCGGGATCAATTGAGAATTAAGAGGCGTAGATGTAGGAAAGATCTTACTGTAACTTGGCATAAGATGAAAAGAATCATGAGAAAAAGATTTATTCTTTCACATTATTATAGAGATTTGTTTAACCATTTGTGAAGGCTTGTGCAAGGAAATAAAAATACAGAGGAATGTTATCAAGCGATGGAGATTGCATTAATTCATGCTAATATTAAGGAGGATGATGAACAAAATATTGCATGATTTCTTAGTAGAGTTAATAAAGACATAGCCAATGTGGTAGAGCTACAACATTATGTGGATTTAGAGGATTCCTATTATATGGCTCTGAAGATGGAAAAGAAAATTAGAAGTAAAACTTCTAAACCCAATTTTTCTTCTTCTAACTAGACTAATAAGTTAAAAGATGTAGAAAGCTCCAATGTAAAGTCCAAAAATGAATACACCCAATGAGGTAAATAGGGAAGGAAGCCCAAGAATTAGTCCAATAAAATTGAATCATCCAAGCCCAAACCTTATTTTGTTGAATGTTTTTAATGTAAAGGACATGGACATGTAGTTAAGGATTGCCTAAATAAAATTGTAAATGGAAATATTGAATGTAAAGATAGTGATAGTGAGAAAGAAACATATCCCAAAATGCCCCCATTTGTCGATGCTAATGATGAACATGAGCTTAATGATTTGGATAATAAAGAACTAATGTTTACTTGGCATTCTTTAAGTGCCCTAATCAATAAAGATGATGAGAAAAGAGAAAACAACTTCCAAACAAAGTCCAAAGTCCAAGGTAAGGTATGTTCCTTAATTATTGATAGTGGGCTCTTATCTAAAGTTGCTAGTACTTATATCGTAGAGAAATTGAACTTACCTACTCTTAAACATCCTAAGCCTTATAACTTTTAATGATTAAATGAAAATAGTGATGTAAAGGTTATAAAATAAGTTAGAGTTTCCTTTTTAATGGTCAATAATCATGATAATGTTCTTTATGATATGGTACCAATGCAAGATGATCATTTATTATTGGAAAGCCATAGTAATATGTTGTCAAAACTAATCATGATGGGTTTGCTAACACTTATGAGTTTGATTTTCATTGCAAAAATTATTGTACTCAATCATTTATCTCCTCAATAAATTTATGAGGATCAAAAAGTTTTGAGGAAGAGAGAACATAAGCACAAGAGAGAAAAAGAAATAATTGCATGACAAAAAGGGAGTTATGAGAAAATCTATGAGAGTTATGAGGAAATAGTGGTAAAAAGTGAGAATAAAATGGATGCACATAAAAAAAGAGAGGTGCATGTAAAAGGAGAAGGTATGCAAAAGAAAGCCCTTACAATAAATGGGAATGCTGATATTGAAACCAATTCTTTTAAGGCCACAACCATGTTTTTATTCAAAAGGGTGCATTACACTACTAATGAAATTTAAAATATTTTGTATAGTGCTTTTATGCCACTTTTGTAAGGTTATAAAGAGTGGCTTTCTATGGATGTGCCTAGCAAGCAAGATGGCCTAACTCTTTTTACTTTTGACAATGATGCTAAATGGAGAGTGAGTTTGCAAATTTATGTTAAAAAGGAGTTTTCTAATCCATGTTTAGATGTTTATGTTTATTTTAGGTATAATTCTTTTTGTTTTAATCCTTGTTTTTGTGTTTCTAGTTTGCTTTCTTCATTTAATTTACATTTTTATAATTTTTTTAACTTAAAATGTTTTCCTTCTTGTTTTGATGTTTCAAAACCATTGTTCAATGATATTTTTTGATTTAGGCATTGCCTTGGTAGAAAATTTTCTTTTGATTTCAAAGATTCATTTATTTCTTGTGTTTATAGTCCTTTTCAAATTCTAATTCTTGGTTTTTAAGTTCTTTCCTAACACTTAGATTTTCTCCTTCTAGTGTTTTTGTTAAAAATAAATTTGATGCTTTAATACTTCTTCATACTAGATAGAGGATGTTTTATAAGGTTTATTTTTATTTATTTGATTTCATTTATCATTATTTTGCATTTTCATTGGCTTATGCTAATCTTGTTTTAGGTTTTATTCAAATAGTTTTTGATATGGATGGAAAGTATTGTTCACTACATGGTAAGTTTCACTTAGGATTCTTTGTTAAGTATTAGACTTATGTTTGGATATTTTGTTTTATTACAGGATAAGATTTGAGGATAAATCTTTCCTAAGAAGGAGGAAATGATGCAATCGAGCCTAATAGGCCTAATGAATTATATGTAAACCAAGTGCAAAAGGATGGGAGCATGGAGCTTTCAAGAAGAGTGTTTGACTTGGTTTAAATGGAGCCCAAATCTTGAAGAGCATAAATTTTGGCAAAGAGTAAAAGCATGACCATGTGCATGCCTGTGCATCATTGAAGGCTAGCATCATTCATGATAGAAACTTTTAGCACAACCATACGCATGGTCGTGCAACTTTGTGATCCTTTGGCAGAATATGGCAACACGATTGTGCACATTGTCATGTGAATTCGAGTTATTTTTGTTTTGCCCTTATTTCATTAGAAAAAGATTAATTAGTTAGTTTTAAGAATAAACTAGTATTTATGATGGAATACAATTCCTATTTTATTTATGATTATCTTAGGAAAACTTTTTTCCACATTTTTATTAGGATTTGTATTAGTTTAAGCCTTGTAAGCCTATAAAAGGCGTAAAAAATGATTTTGTAAAATTTTTTTTACAACTAAATTATTTTTGGTGAGATTTTATTATTTTCTTGATTTCTTGAAAGAACTTGGTGAGGTTGTTAGGTAGATTCTTAATAACTTTGCAAAACTAGTAATTCTATACTTAAAATTGGCTTTAACTAATCTTGGTCTTGAATTACAACCTTTAAATCTTTATAATTTAGGTTGTTAGAAACATGTTTTCTAGAGGTCTAACTAGGGTTTAAAGTTTCTAATGTTGATTCTTTAAATGATTTGTTCTCAAACATACAATCTAAGGTGGTTCATCACCTTTACTTGTATTAGTTCCTTAATGGTCTTTGTGTATTCGTTTATCTTTAGAGGCTCACCAGTTTAATTTTTCCTTTAAGAATGCATTGAGATATGCAAAATGAAATGTCAAAACATTATAACCTACCTTAGTTCTTTAAAGTAATGGGTTGGGTGTTTGATTTTTTGAGATTTAGGGTTTGTGAGTCACAATTTTAACAGATTAACACTGGATTGTCTAAGCCTCTACTCACTTTTAAAATGTTGGGAAGTTGAAAAAAGAAAAAGTGCACTCCAAATCCTAAAATAGTTTTGGATATACATTGTTCATGTTTAATCATAGAGAAGACTATGAAAGTTTTGGAATTAAGTTTTTTAAAAGGATTATATTGCCCTTATTCTTAGATGTGTAACCTTAGGGTTTAAGGGAAGATCAATTTTATAACCTTCATAGGGTTAGGAATTAAGCCTTAGTTATACAACTATAAGGTGGATTATACAACCCTCTTAACTAAGCTTGGCAACCCATATACTTGGGCTTTGTGGGCTTAGGCTTGGTCTTTTGTGGTTTGTTCCAAGGCCACATAAGGCCTTATTTTTTGCTTCCTTTGATAATTCACATTGCATTATAAGGGAAATTTCATTGATTTTCATCACCGAACTTGCATCAACAGGCCTAAAGTCTGGTGGTTATAATTTTCCCATATATTATGGGGCTTAGAAAACAACATTCAAGGAATATCTATTTGACTTAGACTCAATAGAGCATTTCAATAAATATACTCACCAGTAAGGATGCCAATGGATATAAAGCTTAAACAACTCATCAAGCAATTACTAAAGCTTATTCCAGTAGCTTTCTAGTAGGTACCAGTGTGTATGTTGTGCCTCTAATAGCTCTCAAGTAGGTATTAGATGCCTCTACAGCTCTCTAGTAGGCACTAGTTGCCCTAACATCTCTTTAGTAGGTACTGAGTTACCTTAATAGCTTTCTAGCAGGTATTAAGTGTTTCTATATTTCTAGCAGCTCTCTAGTAGGAACTAAATGCCTAAGCAACTCTCCAGTAGGTAATAAGTTACCTTGGCAACTTTTTAGTACGTATTAAGTGTTTTTTATATTTCTAGCAGCTCTTTATCAAGTACTATATGTGTTGAGAACTTACAACTATCAACTATCAACTATAGCTATTAATATTATTGAATCTTGTAGGAGTGCTATAGCGTTTCTACTAGTGGTTATGGCTCATAGATGCCCCCTATAATTAATCTTGCATCATATGTGTCTTTCTAACACATTAGAGTGCTTTTCGATATTTCTATAGTACTATTAGCCTTTCAAAATGTGATTCTTATTGTTATAGCACTCTTAGTTACTTTGATGTTGCAATCATGTTGAGGGCGGTAAGCTTGGACCTAAGCCCCCTGAATTGTATGGATATTGATTTTCTTACAGAAATCCCTCTAGAAACTTCGAGGTGGTCAATTTTATCAATAAAAGGTTTTTTGATAATTCAATCAACAATTCGAAGGGTTGATGTGGCTTTCAAGCTTCAAAGATGCTAAGGGTCTTTTAGTAATTTCTATGAAGAGGCCCTTCATATCCCTTTATCTCTTTCTTTTTCTATCATTTTTAATGGGTTGTACATATGAGGGGTTGTCTATACAACTAACTTCACAAAGTTTATTTTCATGACATGAAAGCTGGTTTGCATAGACCACCGTTTTGCTATACATGACATCCTTCCTATATAAGGCCCATGAGTAGCCTAAGGCTTATTCATGTCATCTCTTTCCTTCTCCATACTTTCTCTCGCTTAAAATTCTTTAAACATAGCTTTTTTAGGTTCCCTCTACTTTTGGATATATTACGATGGTCAGGTTTAACAATGATGAGATGTTCAACATTTTAGAGGGGTTTCTCTATGAGGACACTCCCATCTATGATGCTCTCGAGTAATTATGATCCATATGGGATTTTATAAGGGTGAACCTTTTAATGAAGACGATACTAAATATCATCTTAACAAGCTTTGAGGTGTGTCGAGAGGTGCCGATAGTTTACAACATGTATCGTCACCAAATAGGAGTTGCCTCGACTTTGGTAAGTTTTCTTACATTTTCTTGCTATTTTTGAATTTCCTTATTGGCACTATAGACTTTAGGCATTGCTCTTTTTTTTTTTTTTTTTGCATGCAAGCATTAGGTTAGTTGATAATGATTGTTGTCCCTTATTGCCCTATAATGGGGATTGAATAGGGCAATGGTAAGTAAAACCTATTAATTGATATATGTGAAAATTAAGAGAAATGGGCACAATCAATTTATAAAGGTTCAACACAACCCTGCCTACATCATCTTCAATAGTATTCCACTAGAGACTTTCACTATCAAGATAGACTCCAAGTGCTATCAATCACCTTTACACCATTAGATTCCAAACACTAATAAGCCATTTATAAGTATACTTTTGGGTGCTACTAAAAACATTTCCTAAAGTTATTTACATATACTACCTTAAACCTTTCACAAAAATTATTTAGATCTACAAGGATCTTCTTAAACCAAAAAACCTTTCTCTAAATAATTTACAATTTAAACATAAGAAAGAACACTGACACTCATGTAATAAACAATAATGATCACACTCATAAATTATGCTTGACTTGTTGTTGAGTTTTGAGAGATGTCTTAAACTTGTTCTTCAACTCTATTTATGATGAAGTCTTATGCAAACTTTGAGAATTGATCCTTAAAAAACTATATCACACTTATTTCACCCTTTTTGTTAAAGATAGTTTTATAATAGAATAAACTCGATTTTTACCTTTTTTCACTTTTTCTTTATGTAATTATGTTGTATGAGAGTCTTTTTATAGATAGAGATATGAAACTAGTCATTAGAAAAAAGGTTATCACTCCATGTCAAGAAGTAGTCATTCAACACTTGTTGGACAATCTCCATGCTCGTTGTTAGGTGAAAAATACAAATTTAATGATTGCTGATTTTACTGAAATACCCGTTGGAACTAGTAATTAGAAAGAGATACATCTAGATGCTCCTCTTTTAACTTTCTCTATTTTTTAGTCACCAACTCCTTCAATAACAGTTGGAGCTTCTCAACGTCTCTTGGAATTAAGCTTCAACTCCTATTGGAGATATGGACAATGCCTATTGAGAATCTCTAGGAGGATGTGAACTTAATGCTCTGTTTTAAGATTTTATACAGTGTTTTAATAGTTGTTGGCTTTGATTCAATGCTCATTGAAAAGTGTCCCAATGCTTGTTGAATATTTAATCATCTCTCATTAGAGGGGCTAAAAACTTAGCTTTACTTAGGTACTATTCCAATGCCTATTAATATATGCTCAATGTATCTGTCAAGACTTCAAGGGTTCTACTCACATCGAGTCATTTGGTCCAATGTCTATTACAAAAATGCAATGCCTATTGAGGTATTAATGAGCCATACCCGTTATGAAAATGCAATGGCTATTAAGAAGGTTAGCTTATGAGCTTAAGAGTTTTTAATATCCGATGCCTGTTATGCAATGAGAGAGTTGATGGTTGAGGGGTCCATAATCCTTAACTAATGTTTGGGTGTCACTTTAATCCCTATTGAGTTTCTTCAATGCCCATTGATGAAGTCATAATGCCTGTTAAAATGCACAACACCCATTCGCTTTAAATACTTTGAGTTTTTCCAAAAACACTTCTTTCTAAAACTGATGCAAATAGCCAAGGCAAGTTAGCAAAGGATCCACTTCAACTTCAAGGCCCAATCACAAGGGGAAGCCTAAAGAAATTTAAGGAGGCAATTGGAGCATTCATACAATAAGGAGTTACACTTGGATTAGCCTAAAAAGAGCAAAGGATGCGTGAAGCCTAATTAAAGGCTAATGGGAGCTTAAACTCTTCAAATAGAGCACTTAACTTAATACAATGGAGCCCAACTTGTGGAAAGTATCCAAGCATGACCTAATTCGGCCAAGGCATGTAAAAAGAAGCCCAAGGCATGTAAAAGGAAGCCCAAGTCGTGTAAGCAAGGAAATAAGGCCCAAAGTTAAAGATTCTTACAAGATTTCCTTAGTTGGCAATATTTCTTAGTGCCATCAGGACTTCCTCATTAGGTTGAATCCTTTTTCTTTTCTATTTTTCCTTTTCTATTTAGGAAGAGTTGTTCTTTAGTTAGGAAAGTATCTTGGTCTAATCTTGTAGACCAATCATAATGTTTCTTTAGTTTTCCTATTTAGTTTAGAATTGCCTTTTCCTTATTACATTAGGAAATATTGAATTTTGTTAGGGAATGTAAACCAAATCCTAATTGGTTTTGGATTAAGCATTGCAAGGCTATAAATATCCCTCATATTCTACTAAGAGGGAACAATTAAATCAATATTATTATTGTTAGCAATTTTGCTTGTGAGATTGAATTCTCTTATTGAGTTCTTGAGTGAATTTAGTGAGATTGTTGAGCGAAGGCTTAATAATTTCACAAACTTGTTAATTCTGCTTAAATTGGCTTGGTTAATTTAAGGTTTGAGTTAACACAACTTTGAATCTTTATAACTTAGGTTGCTAAAAATAAGTTTTCTAGAGGTCTAATTGGGATTTGAAGATCAAAACTCAAATATTTGGTTTGATAGATTTTGGGCAACTATTCTTTATCATACAGGTAAGGTTCAATCCAACCTTGTTCATATCATTTGGTATAAGAGCTAAGGCTTCAAATCAAGTAAGTTATCTCCAAAGTTCATTGTTCTTTGTGTTCTTATTGATTTTGCATCAAATCGGGTCTTATCTCCATCATAGAGCTCTAATTCTATTTGTTTTTATTCTATCTTGTCCCAGTCTATTTTCTTTATTTTTCTCCCATTAAATTAGTTCGTCTTCTCATATTAATCATTCTTTTGTGATAGAACTCAATTCTGGTTTGTTTGCATAAAGAAAATCACAAAAAAAAAAAAAACTCTTAAATTGCTATTAACACTCTATCATTGTTTAATTCAGTTGTTCTTGTTCCATTGTGTTTCCATTCTATTTTTCTTTGATTTCCATCTTTAAATTAGTGTGTTTCATCATCCAAAAACATGCTTGCATCATTACAATATAATTGGAACATATTGCTTTTCAAAATTTCCTTAAAATAAGGAATATAATCAATTGAGCAATTCTAGCACCAATTTTGTTCTACATGTTCAATTGAGTTTCCAATCTATTTGTTTTCACTTTCCATCATTAAATTAGCTTGATTCAACATCCCATATCAAATTTCATAAAAAAAATTCCAAAAAAGTCGCATACGTTTGCAAAATTTCCTTAAATTAAGGAACATTGCAAAATAAGCTTGTTTCTTTGTTCTAGTTGGATTTCTTTTTTTCTTTCAATTCAAATTCATTTTTATTTGTGAATTAACCTTTCTTGTGTCCCTAATTGTAGATTTGAAGTGTTTAATTCAAGAAATTCCTTGAAATTTGGATATTTTCCAAAATTTCTTTAAATTAAGGAAACTTGATTTTTAGCTTGTTTCTTGCAATTTCTTCATTAT
>CATIWR010092448.1:0-42673 GCA_949677035.1 Omphalea diandra | reverse complement strand
CACTAACAAGTAAAACATTATCAATTAATGAACAACCATCCTTACCTATGGTACCAATGCCAATTACCTTACCCTTGGCATTGTTACCAAATGTGACATCTCCACCTTCTTTCTCTTTGAGTGATGTGAATAGTCTTCTATTTTTAGTGATATGCTTTGAGCAACCACTATCCACATGCTAATTACTTGCTTTGGTGGTAGTCACATTTCCTTATAAAATAAAAGTCAATCACCTTTTCTTTGGTACCCAAGCATACTTGGGTCCTAGAGGGTTAGTGATTGAAGGGTCCTCCAATTTGAGGTAAGCCTTCCTTATAAAGCAATGTGTGTTGATATGCCCATATTTCATGCAATAGTGGCATTAGAGTTTAGATTTATTAGTCTTTCTCCTATGCTCTATTTTGGTATGAGTAGGAGGCCTTCTTATGCCTTAAGTATGTGAGTGTATGCATGTATAAGTATGATAAGTGTGAGTAGGGAATTCCCTATGAGTATGAGCATGTCGGTTTTTATACATAAAAACATGATTAGCTCTTTGAGTCTTTGCTCTTGAGCTAGTTGAAACCTTCCTTTTGCCCTTAGGCTTATGAGGTCTAGTGCTAGGAGTACCCTTTTTCCCAATTACCTCAATGTTTGAGGTTTGAGGTTGTGAAGCTCTAACAAATGTAGTTGTAGATGGTCTTATCAAAGATGTAGAGGAAGTTCCATTAAAACCTAGACCATGCCTTATCAAAGATGGTCTTTGTGACACAATAAGAGTATCTAAAGCCTCTTTTCCTTTCTGAAACTTAGAGGTAGAGCTTCTAAGCTCAATGAATTCTCCTTTAAGAGTGTCATTATCCTTTTTAAGTGAGGCTAAGGAAGAAGATGATGTAGATAGATTTTCAATAGATTTCTAGAGTTCTTCATTAGAAGTCCTCAATTCATTTACAAGCTCATTTAGAGACTTATATTCATCTTCTAGTTTATAGGTTTTAACTTGTGATTTATACTTGTCACACTTCATAGTTAGAGCTTCTAAAAGCTCTTCATATAAATCATCTACCTCATAATCAGAATTTGATTGGGAAGATGTACTTACCTCTTGTGAAGAGTTCCCTAGTGCCATGAAGCATATGTTGGCCACCTCTCCTTCTTCCTCTTCTTTACTTGAGTCATCATCCCAAGTGGCGGAGAAGCTTTTCGTCTTTTCTTTGTCCCATCTCTTCTTCTTCTTCAACTTGGGACATTCATGTTTCATGTGCCCTTGTTTGCCACATTCATAACATGTAACATCATTTGTTCTCTCTTTTGAACTTTGGGTTGATTTCTTGAAAACTATTCTCTCTTTTCTCCTCCTTATCAACTCCTTGGTTCTCCTTGAGAGCATGGCTAGCTCTTCTCCTTCTTTATCACTATCCTCTTCACTTAAGGATGTGTCTACTTCTTTCTCCCTTGTTAAAGCTTTGAGACCCATGGTTCTTTTTTCTGGTTTTTCACCTTGGCCCTTTAGCTTCTTCATTTGCTCATCTTTTTGAATGGTCAACTCATGAGTCAATAGCTTGCCAATGAGCACATCGGTTGGGACCTTTCCAATCTTCGGATTGGAATTTTGAATGCTATACACCCTAGCCCCAAATTTGTCAAGAGGAAGAGTTTTAAGGATTTTAGTGTTTACCTCATAATTGATAAGTGCTCTTCCAAACTTCATATTGGAGTCGATGGACAAGAGGCGATTGGTCATTTTCGTAATGTTTTCGTTGTCCTTCATCATGAAGAGTTCCCATTCGATGACATACATCTCCAAACGGCTTGACTTGACTAAGGTTGTGCCTTCATGATAGTTCTCTAGAGTCTTCCATATGGCATGTGTGGTTTGACAATGTTGCACTCTCTCAATCTCTTTTTTCGAAAGTGAGCTTAGGAGAATGACCATTGCCCTCTTATTCTTGCCATTTGAATTCTGGTGAGCTTCAACCCATTCATCCCTTAGGATTAATTCTTCATTGCCATCCACAACTCTTGTAGGAGGCTTCCATTCCTTAATTACCACATCCCAAAACTCCACCACATCTATGTCAAGATAGATCTCCATCCTATACTTCTAATGAGTATAGTTGATTCCATTAAAATATGGCCTTAGTTATGAGTGGTTTACTTCTTGTGCCATGATCTTGTTTCAACCAATGAAGGTTTAATTTGTAAAAACCTTGCTCTGATACCACTTGTTGTCCCTAAGCACCAAGAAGGGGGGTTGAATTGGTGTATAAAATTTCAAAAAACAAAGAAAAGGGAAGAAGAAAGAGTAGAATGGAGACAACCGATTTATACTGGTTCGGGTATAATTGACCCTACGTCCACTCCCCAATTAACCAATTGGGTATTTCACTATCTCAAGGTGTTTTCAAGCTCACACCCAACTTTTACAACTTATGTTTTGATGGCTCACACACAACCTTACAACAATGTTTTTTTAGGCTAACACACAACCTCACTCAAGTGTTTCACTAGGCTCACACTTAAACCTTTCTTGGAGTGTTTTAGCAAGCTAACACTACAACCTTACAACTTGGTGTTTAATGTTCACACCAAACAATTACAATTTCATAAAGAAAATGAAGGAAATGAGTAGCAAAGATTGAGAGCTTTAATTACTTGTAATGAATTCCTTAGCAACCTTATTCATGGCTGTTTGGTGGTGTATTTATACCCAAACTTCACCAAAGAGACGTTGCAGATCATAGCTCATCAAATTTTTGAGACATGCTAGGCAGATTTTGCATTAAATGCTTGTCAGGATGAAATTGCAGTCGCTACTACTCCTTCGCGGTCGCGACTTCCAAATTTCATAAGGAAACTCTATTTGTATCTAACGGCTAGTCCACGTGGCAGCTTCTGATTATTTTACCAGAAAAAATATAATCGTTGCCTTTCACCTGCTCTCAAATGTAGCGGTCGCGATTTATCTTTTACAGGGCACGACTATGAACGCGAATTCCTCAGCCAAAAGTGCTCATCTTCTTCTTTTGGGTTCGCGGTCGTTACCAATAAGTGCCCATCGCGATTTTTGACTTCCAACGGTTACTTGGGACATTTGTCAAGCTGTGATGGTGAACTTGATCTTTATCTTAGAGTTTTTGAAAGTCGCGGTCACGACTCTAGAGCGACACAGACCGCGAATTCCACTGTCACAATTAGGCTTCTTCTTTTACATGGGTCGCGGCCAAGAATGGCTTCACGATTTTACCTGGCTGATTTTCAGCATGCCTTAACATGAGTCGCAGCCCCAAATCCTGGATTGCGGTCGCGATTTACATGTTACTTAGGAGTTTAACAACTCATTTCATCTCTTCTTGAGAGATTTATTTATTTCTGCAAAATCAACACTTTTTTGAAATATTAATGATGATCAATCGTCTTTGTCAAGATCAAAAGAGGTTCTAGACTTAGGATTAACCATCCTAGTCCAACATTCACATTTTACCCAAACTTTAATCTAGCTTTAAGTGATCCTCATGTGCTTTCAACTTTAAAAGTATAAATTCAAATCAATGGAGTCCCTCAAGTTGTTTCTGCTACTACAACAACTCTTCATTACTAGATGATTTATATGATCTAAAACCACATGCTAGATTTATCTCTTCCTCATGCTAATAATGCTTTCAACAAATAGAAGAGGATTATGGACTCATTTTTTAAAATCTCTGATTAAACAGCCACCAAAAGCCATCAAAGAATATGTTCAATCTTTTAACTTTAACCAGTGAACCATTTAGTCTACAGGTGTAGAACAGTTCAGTTGTTTGGAGATTCCTCTAGGTTTTTTGCATCAGTGGACCTTTTAGAGTTATACCCATATCCACTTTGGTGCCATTAGATTGGCTATATTATCATGGCAGAAAAGGTCTGCCTATCTTTGCAAGGGTAGCTTTCTTAGGCACAAGGTACCTATCATGTTCATATTTTACCCAAACTTGAATCTAGCTTTAAGTAATCCTCATGTGCTTTCAGCCTTAAAAGTACAAATTCAAATCACTGGAGGCCCTCAAGTTGCTTTTGCTATTGCAACAACTCTTCATTACCAGATGATTTATAGGATCCAAAACCATGTGTTAGATTTATTTATTCCTTATGCTAATAATACTTTGTTAATAGTTGCAGACACTCAAAATGCTCCCACTTGTATTCATGTTCCAATATAGATTTTGAGAAAAGAGCTTTTAGATCTCTTACTATAAAAGTGGGTGACGAGTTATGAAAAGATGCATGAGAACACTCAACCAGTCTAGTCAACAGATCCGGTGTTTTTAAGAAGAGCTGATGGGACAGTAGAAACAAAGTTTAAAAGTCTTCCTTACTATCATCCTTTAATTTCTTAGTATTTTCTACTCAATTTATGATGTATCCCTATAAGCCTGAAGATGATGTATCAATAGTGTCTATGCTTTTGATAGGGACGAACACTACTTTCTTGACACATGTTATTATGATGATTACTGTTATGGTTGGGATGACGATGACCTATCAAAAAGAATAAGAAGAAAGAAAAAGAAGCAGGGTACATGTTTTTAGTGAAATCTCATAGGAAGATATGAGGATGGTGACACTTTAGTTGGCCTACTTAGTGAGTCATTGGGCAAATATGATTATTTTGTTCGTTATGGCCCCAAGTCCAATCACTCCTACTTTACCAGTAGAATCTTCACCTTTTCTACCACCATCACCACTAAAAACACCACCTAAACCAAAACATCCTATACTCTGTTACAAACAAGCCCTCAAATGAATTAGGAAGGAAACATGTCTTCCTCCTATTCCATCACCGGTGCTTAAACCTATCCCTCAAATATGCATGATCTAACAACCTTTCACCTCAACCTATAAAGAACAATTTCTAACATTTAAAGACCATACAAACCTAAATACCTAAGTAAGGAGTCTCGCTAGTATAAAAAATCCTACTGGAGCATATTCAAAAGGACAACCTTTACAAATTGTACCTATTGAAGCAATATTGAATTGGCAATTGGAGAATGCTTAGGCGTAAAATAAACTTTTAAAGAAGATTGAATCAAAGGTGGATTTGGTTTTGTTTCCATTCAAATATAGCAGATGGATACCAATGTCTTAGGATAACAAAAGGAAGTACATTCTTTGATTATGAGACTTCAATCTCAATTTGAGGAAAAGCACAATGAAGTCATGAAGATGATTGAATAGAAGGTTTATTCCTTTGATTTTAATCAAAATACAATTGAAATTCAAAGGTCGATGAGTCTACTTGCTAGAATAGAAGAGGATATGAAGAGGTAAACCCCTCAACTAACTTATTGTTAACCATCATTATATGATCCTTTTGGAATACCTTCACCAACCTTTATACCAACAAAACCAAAGCCAACAACCCTTTACACACCAATCATAGTTGATCTTAAACATTTAGGACTTTCAATTGACCTTTTCCATAATAAGTTAAGATTAGGGAAATTTCCAATGAATCCTAGACCAAAAGCCACTACTAATACCAGAGAGTTCTCTATGCAAATGTCTTCCTCTACAGAGTCTGTCGAAAACACCTCTATAAACCGAAAAGCCTCTTGGTACAAATATTATAAGCCTTATCTCACATTATCTAGAAACAACCATACCTTTAATCCTGCCTTTTTTAATGGTTAATTCCTTTTCAAAGGATGATAGATTAGAAACATCTGCCTCATCTGCCTCTAAATTTTCAGAAGAAGAACTTGAGTATACTTTATTAGATCAAGGAGAGGAAGTTCCAACTCAGTTTATGGTTCCTCCTTAAAACTAATAATATCTTCCTCAGAACCAAGAGTTAACAACCAATCCACCATATATTGTTGAAACACCAACTGAACATATGGATACCAGTCCTAGTGAGGCTCTAAAGCCTTATGTTCCCTCTTATGGTGGTCATTGGTTTACTTTAGATGATATCTTTCCAGCAGAATACAAAGATGGATTCTAAGAGCTTAAAGCATGGATTGACACATAGATGAAAAAACTATATGCATTTTTTAAAAAGGTTTTTAAAGAATTCACCACAAGGCTCACAGGGAAGCTTCAAGATTGGCAATAAGCTTGGATGTGTATTTAAAGCTTAAAGTCCTTCAAAGTGCCAATGCATCAGAATTTTTGTCTTACTATTATCATGAGTTTGTTAGAAAACCTACATATTTCATAGAGATAGCTTATAAGGAATATTTTAACATGAAATGTTGCTCATTGCTAAAAAAGGATTGAGATCTTCATTATCAGAGAATGTCAAAAAGGTATTATCAGTTAAGTGGATGGTCAAATCTAGATTTGAAGAAGGCCTTTATTTCTTCTCTTCTTAAGTATCTAGCAACAATAATGCAACCTCTAATTTAACAAAAAGATAAAACGATGAATGATGTGTCTTTTGGAGAAATTTACCAGTTTATGATACAAGCCCTAGAAAGGTTGTGTGAGCATCGAAAGGTTATTATCTAGAAGTTGGATAGACATAAAGATTCTACCATACAAATGTCATACAAGAGACTAGATTTAATGATAAAGTACAATGGTGATTCAAAGAACTATCATTGTTTTTCAAAGAAAAAGATGAAAGGATCTAAAAGACCTTTAAAGAAGAAATTGCATTTTTTCAAGAAAAAGAAGTTTCATAGGAAAAGAAAGTCTGACTAGTGCTATTTATGTGGAAAAAAAGGGTACTATGTAAAAAACTGTCTAAACAAGCCAAGGCAAGCAACAAAGATGATTCAACATATCCAAATCTCTAGAACCATTGTTATAGACGATGCTAACATTAAATCTCTTTTTTCTATTGATGGTGAAGCTTTATTAGAAATAGTCTTTGCTATACAAGATTTCTTTTCTTAGAAGATGAAATCAAAGAACAATACAAAAATCATTTCTATGCAATCAATTCTATGACTCCTTTGTCTTACTATCTTATGGAATTGCTAGACTAGATGGAGATTAAAGAAGGTCATCCTATTCCTTTGGCGTATGTTCATATTCTTCCAAAAAGTATGTCGAGCCTATCAAAGCAGTTGTATTCTTAGATACAGGAGCTCACTTATCTATGCTAAACCCTAAAGTTTTGCCTATAAGATACTAAAAGCTTCATAAGAAATATTTCAAAGCTATCAATGGAGAAATATTCCATACTGGCCTGATCACAGCTAAACCCATCACTATTTAATTCTTTCCTGGATGTTAGATCCACACCAAGCTTTTAGGCATAACCTTACTTGTCAAAGATTTAGTTGTTGGATTTGATCTCCATTGGAAACTCTCAAAGTTAAGAGTCATTCCAAAAGGAGTTAAGTTTAGGAACTCTTTTCAGCTCTTCACCTCGATGAACTCTTTGTTCATGGTCCAAACACTTTTAGCCTAGGTACTAGTAGACTTTACTATAATCCTATAAGACATCCAAATCTACTCTTGTATAAATAGCCATACAAAATTCCTAATCAAACATCCAAGCCCATTATGGACCAACCCATATTCTTCATCTCCTTAACCTTTAAACAAAATGAAGACATAAAACCCACTAAAATAATCCATCCATGAATGAGTTTATAAGATCTAGCTTTGGTCTATCAAAAACGTTATTAGCTTATAGCCCAAGGAATCCTTGAGCTTACCAAGTCAGATTGGGCTTGCTAAGCATTTTATATAAACAAAAAATCCAAACAAGTTTGTGGGAAGAAGCGATTGACTATCAGCCTTTAAATTACTTTTTAAAGGATAATAAATTCTTTCTTCCAAAAATTTCATTTTTGTTTACTCACTTCTCATAGGCAAAATATTTTTACTAGTTTGATTTAAAGGTAGGTTTTTGGCAACTTGGCATCAAACTAGGAGATCATCCCTAGACAACTTTTTGCTTCCAAAATAGGCACTACTAGTGGATAGTCATGCCATTTGGACTAAAAGTAGCTCCATCACTCTTTCAAAAGCAATGATAAGAATATATGAGCCAATCCTTCATAATGCTCTAATGTACATTGATGATATCCTACTTTTTTCAGCAGACTAAGATTCTCATAAACAGATCTTATCACAATTTGTTGAGCTGACAAAAAAGTATGGAGTAACGCTGTCATCCACCAAGATGCACGTAGCACAAAAGGAGATAGATTTCTTAGGAATGCTTTTCCAAGATGGCTAGTACAAATTAAGTCCACATATTAGAGCTAACCTGTTAAATTTTTTTGACAAGGATTTCACACAAAAGCAAGTACAACACTTTCTTAGAATTGCTAATTATTTAGGGACTTTATCCCATAGTTCATGACAAAGGCAAATCCACTAAGATAGATGCTCAAAGAGAACCACCCCCCCCCCCCATGAAAAGAAGATTAGACAACAACTGTCAAGATTTTTAAAGCAAAATGCAAGATTCACTACCACTTCAAATTTAGCCCATAAGGAAAAGGATATTGTAGACAGACATAAGTGATCATTACTAGGGTGCAGTTCTCCTAGAAGTAAAAGACAAGCAAAAAAGAATATGTGTTTATGCTAGTGGGAAATTTAAGGGTTTAAAACTCCATTACCACTTGACTTTTAAGGAGACATTAACAGTAAAAAAATGAAATAAAGAAATTTGAATTCCATTTGATTGGACACCATTTTATAGTTATTATGGACTGTTCCTATTTTCCCAAAATGCTTGAATTCAAGGGAAAAAAAATTTGTCGCACCCTTAGTTACTTTACTGGAATGATTGGTTTAGTAAGTACACCTTTGTGGTTGAGCATATAAAAGGGGATAAGAGCCTAATCCTTGACTTCCTATCAAGGCCTCAAACAATCTCTCGTATCCATAAAGAACCATTGCTTTAATCCTTATGGCTTCCTTAGCCTTTTCCTTTTCCACTCCTTTACCTTATTTGAAATATGAAGAACCTTTAGAAGTCCAGTTTCCTACAACTTACACAATTTTCTCAGCTTGCCAAAGAATAAGTCTTGGTTTACTAGTTCCTATTAGTAAAAATGTTTATACCTATCTTTCTAGATATATTGGATTTTCACCCTGAAAACCCATTTCTAAAAATTTGCTCCTTTTTTGATTTCTCAACAAAGAACGAAAGTTCATGGTCATGGCTAGAAGAGTTTCTTACATTTTTGTGGTATTTTTGTCATTTGTATACCATAGCAGTTGAAGTTTGCCCTTATCATCTCTAGTCCTACCTAACAGAGATAAGGAGAAAGACAAGGAAGAATTAACACCTAGTCACTTTTCTTGAATGGTTCTAATCTTTAGACCATTGGATTTTTGCTTGCCATGTTAAATTCAAATTTGTTGAAACTTAAACAACTTTCCATAAAAGGATCATTTATACCCTTCATAGACCTTGTATGGTAGGAACTTCAGTAATAGGAACAAGACCAATGACGCATTTCCATTTTTATAGAGAAAACTAGTTCTCACTTTGTGATGCACTAGTCCACCATGAATAATTTTAGGAATTTCAAAGTTTCATATGTGGACAAAATAAAGTAGTCACAAGATAAATATGGTCGTCCGAAACTCAAGATGCGCCATGGGATTTCTTAGTAACTTGATATCAAAAGAAGCTTATGGAAAATAAAAGAAAATGGTTCGAGACACTTAGGCTATAATGTCTCCAAAGTGATTTAACTGAAAAAGAATATATTCTAGATCTATACTCGTAGGACCCATATAACTATTATATAAGACATGACGACCTAATAGACAAAGACTCCATTAATAGTGATGACTCAGAGTACCATAATATAAACATGTCTCTATCATATGAGTCGATAACTAAGTGATTGCCAGTTGTATTATCCACTGGTAAAATAAGTATATTAAAAGATGTGTTAATAGTGCTTGTAACGATAAGGCATGTGAATGCTTTACTTTGGTGTGATGTTTTTAGCTGTAAAAGATAAGATTTGATCTTATCTCTTGTACTATGATATATATAAGGAGCATTAGTTTGTATTGCTAAGGCAGAAACACTTCCCCTAGACATGACCTATTATTAATAAACTACGAGTTTTTACAACATCTTGTGCCTAAAGTTATACATATATCGCTAATCTCTTTCGCTCTTTTTAGATTCACCATTTATTACTAGTTTTTCAATGTATGGAGTACTAAGGGGACAAGTGCTTTGTTAAGGACTTGGCGATGTCTATTGTTGTTAGCACTAGTCATAAACTATTCAATGCATATGGTAAATTGGTATATGGAATACAATTATGACTAGTGCTAACAACAACGGTAATCACTAAGTCCTTAATAAAGCACCTGTCCTCTTAGTACTCCATACATGGAAAAACTAGTCACAGATGGTGAATCTAAATAGAGAGGAAGAGATTAGTGGCATATGTATAACTTTAGGCTTAAGATATTTTAGAAACTCATGGTTTATTAATAATAGGCAGTGTCCAGGGAAAGTGTTTTTTTACCTTAGCAATACAAACTGATGCTCTTTATATAGATGGAGCGAAGACACTCATAGTACAAAAGATAAGATCAAATCTTATCTTTTACAGCTAAGAACATCACACTAAATTAAAGCATTCCCATGCCTTATTGTTACAAACATTATTGACTCATCTTTTAATATACTTAATTTACAGGTGGATAATACAGCTGACAATCACTTAACTATCGACTCATATGATGGAGACAAGTTCATATTATAGTGCTCTGAGTCATCACTATTAATGGAATCTTTATTTGTTTGGTTCTCATGTTTCATATAGAACTCATATGGGTACTGCGAGTCTAAATTTGGAATATATTCTTTTTCTGTCAAATCACTTTTGAGACATTATTGCTTGAACGTCTTAAGCCATTTTCTTTTATTTGCCATAAGCTCATAAGCTCCTTTTGCTATCTAGATGGTAAGAAATACATGGGGCATCTTCAGATAAGGATGATCATATTTCTCTTAGGACTACTTTGTTTTGTCTGCACGTGAATTTTTGAAATTCCCAAAATTGTTCATAGTGGTCTAGTGCATCACATAGTGAGAACTAGTTTTCTTCATAAAAATGGAAACACACTATTGGTCTTATTCCTATTCCTAAAGTTCCTACTAGACAAGGTCTATGAAGGGTATAAATGACCCTTTTATAAAAAGCTGTTTGAAGTTCAACAAATTTGAATTTGACATGGCAAGTAGAAATCCATTAGTTTATAGATTAAATCCATTCAAGAAAAGTGACTAGGTGTTTATTCTTTTTTATCTTTCTCCTTATCTCTGTCAGGTAAGACCAGAGATGATAAGGGCAAACTTGAACTGTAATCGTATACAAGTGAAAGAAATGCCATAGAAATGTAAGAAACTATTTTGGCCATGACCACGAACCTTTATTTCCCTGTTGAGAAATCTAAAAAGGAGTAACATATCATCCTTTGAATAGGAATTAACCATTGAGAAGAATGGGATTGAAGTTTTAGCTTTTTTTAGGTAATTTAAGATAAGGTTTATCAAAATGGTTCCAAGTGGTTTTTAGGTTTTTAGAGGTGTGGGTTTTTCGATCGACTCTATGGAGGATGACATTTGCATTGAGGACTCTTTGGTCTTAGCAGTGGGTTTTCTTATGGAAAAGGTTAGTGGGAAGTCCTACATGTTCAAGATTAGTTGTGGTTGGTGTGTAAAGGGTTGCTGGCTTTGGTTTTGATGGTATGAAGATTGGTTAAGGTATTTTAAAAGGATCATATAGTGATGATTGGAAATAAGTTAGTTGAGGGGTTTGCCTTTTCATATCATTTTCTATTCTAGCAAGTTGACTCTTCAAGTTTTGAATTTAAGCTATCTTCTAATTAAAATGAGAAGAATAATCCTTCTGCTCAATCATCGTCATGGCTTCATTGTGTTTTTCCTCAACTGGAGATTGAAGTCTTATCATTAAAAAATGTGCTTCCTTTTACTATCCTGAGACTTTGGTATCCATCTATTGCATTTGAATGGAAAGTTGATCCACCTTAGATTCAATCTTCTTTAGAAGTTTATTTTGTGCCTTAGCATTCTTGGATTACTAATTCAATACTGCTTCAGTGGGTACGATTTGTAAAGGTTGTCCTTTTGAATCCAGTTCAGTAAAATTTTTTATATTGGCCATACTCCTTAATTGGGTATTTGGGTTTATATGGTCTACAAACGGTGGAAATTCTTCTTCATAGGTTGAGGTGAAAGGTTGTTGGATCTTGTAAGTTTGAAGGATAGGTTTATGCTTTAGTGATGGAATAGGAAGAAGAGGTGGTTCCTTCTTAATCCATTTGAGGGCTTGTTTGTAATATGATAGAGGAGGTTTTGGTTTAGATGGTGTTTTTGGTGGTGGAAAAGATAAAGATTCTATTGGTAGAGTAGAAGTGATTGGACTTGGGTCATATTGGACAAAATAATCATATTTGCCCAAGGACTCACGAAGTAGGCCAATTGAAGGGTCACCATCCTTGTATCTGCTTCTAAGATTTAACTGTGAACATTTCCCCTGCTTCTTTTACTTTCTTCTTATTCTTTTTAATTAGTCATCATCATTCCAATCATAATAGCAGTCATAACAATAACATGTGCAAAAAAGCAGTGTTCGTCCTTTTCAAAAGCATAGACAGGAGTTCCATCTACTTTAAAATAGACTATTGGTCCATCATCTTTAGGCTCATAAGGACACACCATAAATAGAGTAAAACAGACTAAGGAAGTAGAAGATGATAATGAGGAAGACCTTTTAAACTTTATCTATACTGTCCCATCAGCTCTCTTTAAAAACACTGGCTTTATTGACTGGATCGGCTAAGTGTTCTCATGCATCTTTTCATAACTTGTCACCCACTTTTCTGATAAGAGCTCCAAAAGGTCTTTCATCTAAATTAGTCTTAGAACATGAATACAAGTAAGAGCATATTGAGTGTCTATAATTATTAATAGAACATCATTAATGTGAGAAAGAGATAAATCTAGTACATGGTTTTGGATCCTATAAATCATCTGGTAATGAAGAGTTATTGAAGTAACATAAGCAATTTGAGGGGCTCTAGTGATTTGAATTTGTACTTTTAAGGCTGAACACACATAAGGATCACTTAAACTAGACAGTTTGGGTAAATGTGAACATGACAAATCTAGCATTAAGGGAGGTCTTAACAATTCTAATGACTGCATACTAGTATTAAAGGTACCTTGTGTCTAAGAGAGCTACCCTTGTAAAGAGAGGTAGACCTTTTCTACCATAATAAGATACAACCAATCTAATGGCACCAAAATGGATGTGGGTATAACTCTAAGAGATCTACTGATGTAAGAATTCTAAAGGAATCTTCAGACAAACGAACTGTTCTTTTCCTGTAGCTTGAATTATGCATTGGTTAAAGTTAGAAGATTAGAGGAGTTAAAGTGACTATTAAAGGAATATTAGGTGTATATTGTGAGGAAGAAGTAAATGTTTCAATAGGGTTTTTCCATAGTGAAAGAGCATGCCTTCAGTTATGCATAAATCTAACTTGAAACATAGATGTTCCTTATAAAATTGAAAAACAATGGATGTGTCTTGCTGAACATCTAAGTTTTTTATGTAAAAATTAGGGACATTGAATGAATATGTTCCACTATGCTGCCGAGTTGTCTAGAAAAAAGCTAAAGACAAAAAATAGTTAACTTAAAAATCTATAAAGGCTTTATGCCTTTGATTATGAAAATAATTTTATTAGACAATTTAGAATGAGAATGAATGTTAATCATATGAGATATTCAGTTGTGAATTTATCATTATAAAGAAAAAAAAGAAGAAACGATAAAGTTGATGATGAGATAAAAGCATTAGATCTACGTTAAAGATGATGTTTAATAGATCACTTGGCAAATGAAGCCCAAGCAAATTCAAAAGAATCTTCATACTCAATGAAGTATATAAAGCCTTATATATGGATGTTAGTGCTAAGCCTCCTTTAGTTTTTGAATAAAACCTTTGTTCAACTCATTTTTGAATTTAAAGATATGGATCGTAGTTTCTTGCTCAACAAAAAGGATAAAGGTGTGAGTGAGATGCTAAAAGTAAAAGCAGAAGAATCAAGATGTATTTGATCCATATAAATTTCCAAAGGATGGTTTTGTTGATCAAATGATGAATGATATTTTGGCAAGCTTAAGAAAGGGTTTCTGACTTAGTGGATTACATAACGGTTCACATTGGTATATTAGTGTTGAATTATTGTAAGCTTTTCAATTGATCAAGTTTTGTTGATCACTTCTGAATTTGAGGAAATGGATTTCCTAACTTTTTAATGAAATGGTAGATGAGTTCATTGACTTAATCATCTTTGGACTTTGAAAAATGAAGTGTTTTTTTTCTTCTTATGATACTGTTGATCAAGATGAACAAGGTTGTAAAATATAGTATTTCTTAAACAAGTTAAAGGTTTATATCCTTTGTGAGCACGAACATTATCATGAGTCAGTTGTCATGAAGCACACATTATTGATTTAAATGTCAAGTACTTAATTCATTTGTCCTCTTCAGTAATCAAAGGAATTAGTCAGTCTTTGAAATTCATATGTTTGATAATGAGTTGTTCCTATAATGTACTATTAGATCTCTATTTTAGAAAGCTATACAAGTGATGGCAAA
The DNA here is from genome assembly GCA_949677035.1 of Omphalea diandra. NCBI lineage: Eukaryota > Viridiplantae > Streptophyta > Magnoliopsida > Malpighiales > Euphorbiaceae > Omphalea > Omphalea diandra. The sequence continues at coordinate 28,070 of CATIWR010092448.1, read as the reverse complement.
TGCCATTCAACCGAAGGTTTTTCCTTGCATCACTTCTTTTACAATGAGGGACCTATGCCTATATCAGTCGAAATAGGAATTGATAGCCCGTGATTGAAGAGATAAATATGAGAAATTGAAATGCTAGGGTCTTGATGTTCACATTATGATTCACATATTTCATAGTTCAATTCTTCCTTAAACCATGCATTATCACTTAATTTTTCATATAAATAAACTTAATGTATGTTAATTAGTGTTTTAAAGTTCAAGTAAAAATGAAAAGTGTTTTAAAGTTCAAGTAAAAAAGAAAAAGTGCATGACCTTATGGTTTAAGCATATGGTCGTATGCCTCAACAACACCAAATAACTAGTGGAGAACAAAAATGCATGGCCTTAAAGTATGGCCATATGCCTTAGAGAGATGGCATGTAATAGAGGTTATCATAGCAACACATAGATGTGCTTTGATAGTGCAAGACCATATGCTTTTTTAAACCTTAAAATGAAGAAAGAGATCCTCAAAATATCCTTTCTTTTTCCATGAGCCTAAGCTTCCTTTTTAGAAGGAACAATTAAAGCATTATTTAAGGAGGAAAATAATAAAAAATTAGGGTAAGAAAGACTCATAAGAGTATTGATTATCAAGTGGGGAATGTCTTTGCTTAAAAGTAAGCGAACTATATGGGAAATTTCAACCATCAACCCAACAACCCATATTCCAATACATACAACCCTAGTTAGCAATATCACCCTAATTTCTCTTGGTTAAACAACAATATCCTAAATTCCAAAGCATATGGACCATTGCCTGGTTTCCAACTCCCACCATCAAACTACCAACCTTATGAAAAGAAATCAAACCTGAAAAAAATCTCATGGAAAAATTCATATCCAAAATTGATGCTAGACTTAATCTCCAAGATGATATGATTAGGAAGCTTGATGCCAAAATAGACCTAGTCACCAAAAGTCACTTATCTTTCACTCATAACCTTGAGATCCAAGTAGGATAAATAGCCAACACCTTTAGTTCTAGATCCCAAGGCACTCTACTCAGCAATTTCAAAACTAACCCTAAGGACCAAGTGAAAGCCATAACCTTAACGAGTGGTAAAGAGATTCAACCTAGGGTAGAGGATGAGACAAAAAAGGAAGGCAAGGTAGATAGAGAGGAAGAGCTAATTAAAGAGGACAAGCCTATAGAGAAGGTAAACCCACATGTACCTCTTGTTCCGTTAGCTTTAAGACTCAAGCAAAACTCAGTGGACAAATAGTTTGCAAAATTTTTAAACATGCTTAAAAAATCTAAATTAATATACCATTTGTAAAGGTGTTTACCCAAATGCTAAAGTTAAATTCATATAGGATGTGCTTTCAAAAAAGAGCAAATTAGAGGAAAGTGAGAGAATTACCTTGACCAAGGGGTGTAGTTCCATTCTTCTTAATAAATTGCCTTCAAAAAGAGGAGATCCAAGGAGTTGTACTGTACCTTATGAAATTGGTCATGTTTCATTTTATAAAGCTCATTATGATTTAGGCTCTAATATTAATCTAATGGCTTTGTTTATTTTTGAAAAATTAGGTATTGGTGAGATGAAGCCCATAAAGATTTTTCTCTAACTAGCAGACCATTTGATCATATATCCAAAGCGGATAGTAGAGGATGTGTTCATTAAAGTTGATAAGTTCATAATTTCGGTGGACTTTTTGGTACTTGATATGGAAGTAGATAGGGAGATCTCATTACTTTTGGGATGACCATTCCTTGCAATTGAAGGAGCTTTAGATGATGTTAGAGGATACTTACCTTATGTGTGGGAGATGAAGAAGTAGTGTTCAACATGTTCACGACCATTAAGAAGCTTATGAAAAATGAAAGGTGCCTAAGGATTGACATCATTGAAGAATGCACCAAAGAAATGTCTTGGAAAAAGGAAAAGAATTCAACATTGTTGAAAAGGTAGCCATGGTGAGAATAAAGGAAAAAGGAAATGCTATAGAGCTAGGTACCTTAACATTTAAGGTAGGTGATACTCTTTCTTCATATTCTCTTGTTGAACCTTTGGATAATAAGAAGTACCTTGAGGTAACCCTACCTTTTATTCTTAAACCTCCCTAACTTAGGCTTAAACCTTTACCCTTCCATCTTAGGTTAGATAGGGATAATACACTTTTAGTTATCATTTTCAATGAACTCATACAATCACAAGAGGAAAAATTATTGAGGGTGTTAAGAAATAAGATTAAAGCCTTAGATTAGACCATAATGGATATTACGAGAATTAGTCCTACACTATGCATGTATAAAATCTTAATGAAGGACAGTCATAAACCCACTATAGAACACCAAAGGAGACTTAACCCTAGCATGAAAGAGGTAGTATTGAAGGAGGTGGTAAAGTTGTTAGATACATGAATAATCTATCCCTATATCAGATAGTCCATGGGTTGGTCCGATTTAAGTAGTTCCTAAAAAAAGGAAGGGGGGATGATAGTCATCACTAATGAAAACAATGAACTTATCCCTAATCGTGATGGGGTAGAGAGTGTGCAATGATTATAGGAAGTTAAATGCAACAACCCATAAGGATCATTTCCCTTTGCCTTTTATTGAATGTTAGGAAGACCTATAAGTACTATTGCTTCCTAAATGGATACTCGGGTTATTATCAAATCCAAATAGCATTGAAAGATTAAGAAAAGACAACTTTCACATGCCTTTATCGTACCTTTGCTATCGTCGCACGCTATTCTGACTATGTAATGCATCGGCCATTTTCCAAAGATGCATGATAAATGATTTTTCTATGTTTGTTGATTCTTTTAAAAACTATTTAGCCAACCTTGATAGGTTATTATAAAGATGTGAAGAAACTAACCTTGTGCTCAATTAGGAGAAGTGACATTTTATAGTGCATAGAGGTATTATGCTTAGACACAATATCTTATTTGATGGCATTGAGGTGGACTAGGAAAAATCAAGGTTATAAAAAAACTACTACCTTCAACATTCATGAAAGGCATAAAGAGTTTCCTTGAACATATGGATTTTTATCGACGCTTCATAAAGAATTTCTCAAAGATTTTTAAACCCTTTTGTGATCTTTTAGCTAAAGAAGTCTCTTTTGACTTTACTAATGATTTCTTGGATGCTTTTTATGGGTTGAAAAAGGAACTCACTTTTATGCTTATCATGACAAAATCAGATTGGTCTATGCCATTTGAGTTGATATGATATGCAAGTGACTATGTTGTAGGAGTTGTTTTGGAGCAAAAAAGGATAAGAAACTTCATGTTATATATAATGAAAATTGGATCTCAATGATGCCTAAGTCAATTACGCCACCATGAAAAAAGAAATTTTAGCTATAGTTTTTGGTTTTGATAAATTTAGATTGTATTTGTTGGTTCTAAAGTAATTATTTATACTAACCATGTAGCCATTTGGTACTTGCTTGCTAAGAAGGATGTAAAGCTAAGGCTTATATAGTAGATTATATTGCTTCAAGAGTTTAATTTGGAGATTAGAGATAAGAAGGAGTTGAAAAACTCGATTGCCAATCATCTCTCTCGCTTATAGCACATTCAGAAGGAAGAGGTAAGTCTTCCTATTAATGAAACTTTCTGGATGAGAAATTCTTCATTCTTAAGTCCCTCAAACTCCTTGGTATGTTGATTTTGTTAATTACTTGGTTAGCGACATTTTTCCTCATGATTTGAATTCTCATCAAAAGAAAATTTTGTTACAAGATGTTAAATTCTATTTTAGGAAGAACCTTATTTGTTTAATGAGTGTGCTGATGGAATCATAAGAAGATGTGTATCAGAGGAGAAGATGAGTGATATCTTACTCCATTACCATGCACGAGAATGTGAAGGACACTTTGGTCCATCCAAGAGTATAACTAAAGTATTGCAAAGTGGATTCTTTTGGCCCTTATTATTTACTAATTCTTTTGCTTTTGTAAAGTCTTGTGATAGGTACCAAAGAATATGTAATATCTATAAGAGGAATGAGATGCCATTGAATTTGATGATTGAGGGTAGAACTCTTTAACATTTGGGGTATCGTCTTTATGGGACTTTTCTAAAAATTCTTTAGGAATCAATACATTTTGGAGGTGATTATGCCTCCAAATGGGTAGAAGTCATAGCAACACCCATAAATGATGCTGAGGTAGTAGTTCATAAGGAGACATATCATCACAAAATTCAAAACCCCACTTGTAATCATTAATGATGGTGGGTCATACTTTTGTAATAGGTAATTTGAAGCTTTATTGAAGAAAAGAAAAATCACAAAGCTTTATTGCATGACTGTGTGCTTAACACATGACCATGCCATCCAATGCAAGACCATGTGCCTTTGAACCCCTTATTTTCTAGAACCTACCCAAAATGCACAACCACATGACACGATCGCGTGCCCTGCCTATTAGCTTACCTAACCAAACCATATGGCCATGCATTTCTATGGATGGTCATGCACCTTTGTCCATCAAAAACACTAAAATCTCCCTAAATCGCATGGCCTTAATGCATAATCTTTTGGTTTTAAAAACTTCCACTTATTCCATCACGCCTTTCATCTTTTTTTCACTTTTCTCCCAAAAATCCTAGTCATAATTGTGCACCCCTTCCTTCCTTTCACCAAACTAGCCTTTCCCCATCAAAACTCTTTCAAAACACTTCCATCCACCCCAAAATTTTACTTTACTCATATCTCAGTAGCTCAAATGCATAACAAAGTGTGGGCATATATCATTAAGCTCTAATCCTTCTCCTTCTGGTGCTACCTCTATTTTTGGTAAAGATGAGCATGAAATAAGGCATGAAAATCTTTCCAAATGTCATCTCTTTCCTATGAAATTCATTGAATTAGCTGCCTTAAAAGATGTGGGTTTGATTAATGAGGTTAGAGAACTTCTTAGGATTCTCTAATAGGAAAAATTTTTTAAACTCCATACTAACTCATTTAGGGAATTGACCTTAGAATTCCTAGTTAGCTTATATATTGAGCCTAAGAAGTAAGATGGATATTACCCATTTAAAACCATCACATTCTAATTGCTCAATAAGCCTTATACCCTCCCATTGAGTAAGGTTGCTAGAGCATTTCAGCTTCAAGTGATGTGTATATTGATTTCCTAAATAATTTTAATAATCAAGCCATTTGGGTTTCTTTGGGTAGGCAATCTCATTATGAGGCAAATGTGAGTAAAATTTTAAAACTTAGAGAGCTCACTCTTAAATACATACATAAATTACTTTCCTATTCAGCCATAAGTAGAGGTGAGAGCAATAGAGTGGTCAATTGCATTGAGCTCTCATATCTTTAATGCATGATATTCAATCATTTAACAAATAATATGTGGTGGATTGTGCATTTTGGACTAGGATAGTTAATCCTAAGTCTTGGACCTCTTTTGATCTTGACAAAGGAGATTGATCATGTCTAATGTTTCAATTGAGTGTTGTTTTGTAGAAATTAAGTTAGTTTTTCCATTGAAAGTTGGAAGGATTGATAATCATCAAGAAGGCAAAGTTCATCCAAATTCACGGTCAGTGGTCTATAATTCGTGACAGCGACCTAGTTCAAAGAAAGGGTGAAACTCGGCCAGAAGGATTCGCCGGCATTATCGCTGTCGCGACTCATCTAAAGCTGGGAGTGCCAAAGTCACAGAATAATTCGCGGTGTGCGTCACACCTCAGTCGCGACCATAACTTTCAAAGTGATTAAAGAGGGAAGCCAATCCACAATCATAGCATGCAAAATGTCCCAAGTATCCATTGGAGAATAAAATTCATGAGTACGACATTTTGGGTAGCGATCGTAATTCAAAAAGAAGAAGAATGTCTTTCAAACAGAAGAATTTGTGTCCTCAGTCGCGCCCTATACAATGAAGAATCGCGACTGCGACTTTTATAGGCAGTTAGAACACAATGTAATGGACCAATGAGAAGCTGCCACGTGGACTAGCCGTTAGACACAAATGGATTTTTCTGTCACAATTTTTTGCTCCCGTATGGAAATTTGGATTTCGCTATTGCGACTCCTACTTGACATGTAATTAATGAAAAATTTGTTTAGCATCTCTTGAAGATTTATTGAGCTTTAAAGATTAACATCTCTTTGGTGGGTATGAGGTATAAATACTCTATCAAATAGTGATAAATATAATAGATAGAGAATTCATTACTTGTGTTAAAGCTCTTAATCTTTTGCTACTCATTTTCTTTTCTTCTTTATGAGATTGTAAGTGTTGGGTGTGAGCATTAAACACCAAGTGTAAAGGTTGTAGTGTGAGCCTGTGAAAACACTCAAGAGAGGTTATTGTGTGAGCCTTAAAAACATATAGTGTATAGGTTATTGTGTGAGCCTTGAAAACACAAAGTGTAAAAGTTAGGTGTGAGCTTGAAAACACCATTCTGAGTTAGTGGAACAACCAATTGTGGAGAATTGGGGAGTGAACGTAGGTTCGATTATACCTGAACCACTATAAATCATGTGCTTCATCTTCTATTAATTTCTTTAACCTTACTTTAATTTTTTTAATACACCAATTCAACCCCCTTTCTTGGTGCCTAGGGCCAACAGTGCACCACATGGGTGTTATGTTTAAGAGAGATTCATGGTGTATTTTTTTAAGCGATTTTTGTCACCACCCTTGCTCATTTTTTGCATTTATATGATCCATTTAATCATGCTTATCTTATTGAGGCTTATCTTATTGAGGCCAAAGGGTCTTATTTCTTATCTTATGAGAATATGCTTCAAATTGGGCTTGTTAAGAAAAATGGTGATAGATATGTGTTGATCCGGTATGGTAAAAAAGAAGGTCATTATTGGGCTACATTGGTCAAACCTAAGTCAAAACTCTCTTTTTATCTTGATAAGATAGATTGAAAGGTTCTAGTGCCAAGTTTAAGTGTTATTCTTACAGAAATGAAGTTAAAAACTCATTGAAATTTGAATAAAAGGAAAAAAACTTTGAGTGTGAAAGTTAACTCTTAAGTCACAACCAAGAATCGTAGGTCGTTACCTCTACCTAAGAAAACTTGAGGAACGAAACATCTAGTTCAGTTCGTGGTGAGTGTTATGGAGTTCATAGTTGTTACCTTCAAACTTGGTTAAAGGGATTATAGAGACTCAACCATGCAAGGCTACATGTGAAGGTTAGAGATTCAAAAGTCACAATGATGATATGAGTGTAGCAACTGTGACCTGAAGAAAGCTAAGAATTGTAAAGTCCAATATGATTCATGATAAAGAAAATAATTAGCCTTCTCAAAATCATGACTGTAACTTTCAATATACTATAGAAGGATCCAATAACTATTTTTTAAAGAACTAGTGCTAGAGTGCCATGTGTAACTAACCATTAGACACATTTGAAGATCTTTAATCGTGAATGAGCAAAATCTAAAGCAAAAAGCATATTGAAATTATGACTTACTATGTCAATCGTGACTTCTGTCTAACAAGCGTTAAATGCAAGATTTTATCACTAATTTTAGAGATTTGAAAATAGTATTGTTTATAAGAACTTTTTGGTGGTAGGAACTAATAAAAACTCCACCAAATGGCCTTAAATGTAAGTGAAAAACAATTTATTATGGTCAAACTCTTGGAAATTTAATTTTCAACTCTCTACTCTTAATTTCTTTTTACTTGAGTTTTAAAGGTTAGTTGTGAACCATTAAACATCATTGGGTCAAGGTTTTAGAGTGATCTTTGTTTTGAAAAACACTTGTTTAGGTTAAGTGTGAGCCTTAGGAAAACACTTGTAAAGGTTATGTGTTAGCCTTGAAAAACACATTATGTTAGTTAGGTGTAAGGTTGTAAAATCATTGAGTGATAATGAAACATCTAATTAGAAAAATTGGAGTGGATATAAGATTATTTAATACTCGTACCACTATAAATCTCTTGCATTGCCTCTTCCCCTACTCATTCTCTAAACTTAAGATCATTAACACTCCCTTCAAAAATTTAAAATTTTCATCAATTCAACCTTCCATCTTGGTGCATAAGGGCATAAATGGTATCAGAGTTTAGTATTGAATCTAGCCTTAATTGCTTGAACCTTTCTTTGATGGATTCGAATATACTTATTAGACGTATAGAATGAAAATCTATTTTAATAGTGATTTAGTGGACCTATGGAACATTGTTGCTAAAGAGTGGAAGCCACCCACTAGAGTAGTGGATGGTGGTGAAGAATTACTTCCTAGAAAAGAATTAGTTAAAGCTCAAAGGAAGGCAAATGGCAAGAATAAAAGAGCCATAGGAATTCTCTTGAGTTCTATGTCAAGAGAAGAAGTTGGAAGACTTCAATATTGTCAAATGGCTCATGCCATATGGAAAGCTCTAGAGAACTACCATAAAGGCACAACACTTGTAAAGTCTAGTTGATTGGAGATGTAAGTGATAAAATGAGAGCTTTTCATGATGAAGAAGAATGAATCCATCACTGACATGACCAATAGACTCTTTTCAATTGTAAACAACATAAAGAAGTACTTTTGAATTCTCACCAATCGTGAGGTAAACACCAAAATCCTCAAGAAGCTTTCTTTAAAAAAGTTTAGAGTAAGGGTGTGTAGCATACAAGAGTCCAATAAAAATATTAGAAAAGTGTCGACTAATGTTTTCATTAGCAAACTTTTTACCTATGAGATGTGATCAAGAAAGATGAAAAAAATGAAGAGGATGAGAGATCAATAACAAAAATGAGAAAAGAAGACACTTGCTCTCAAATCCTCTAGCAAAGACAAAGTGGAAGAAAACACAAGTGGAAGTGATGAAAGTGAGAAAGAGGAAGAAGAACTTGCCATACTATCTAGAAGGTCCAAAGAGCTCATGAAGAGAAGTAAGGAAAAAAGGAATCTCAAGAAGACATCTCCCAACTTTAGGGAAAAGAAGAATGATGCAACTTGCTTTTGCTTTGAATGTGGAAAGCAAAGAATATCAAATCTTATTGTCCCAAGCTAAGGAAGAGAAAGAAGTGGGACAAGGATAAGAAGAAGAGCTTTAAAGAAGCATGAGATGTTGACTCAAGCGAAGAAGATAAAGATGAAGAGGTTGCCAACCTTTTTTTATGGATCAAGAGGACTCCTTTGATGAGATAATTACTTCATCTCATTCTTTTGGTGATTTGGATGCATATAAGGATAAGGATGATGAGCTTCTTAAAGTTATGTCCTTGATATGTGATAAGTATAAGTCAAAACTGAAAGTTTATATGAAAAAAGTGTTCTAAATTTGAGGATGAATTCAAACATTTAAATGATCTTATAAATGAATTAAGGACATTAAATGAAGAACTTAAGAAATCTTTGGAAAATCTTTCTAAAACTTCATCATCTTTTAACTCTTTGAGAAAAGAAAATGATTCTTTAAAAAGTGAAGTTATTATGTTAAGGAATTCCATGAAAGTTTTGGATACACTAATTGTATCTCAAAGATCACCCCTTGTGAGATATGGTCTTGGTTTTAATAGAGCTTCCTCATCTACATCCTCTCCTTCCATATTCTAAACCTCAAACCTCTAGCATAGAGGTAATTGGGAAGAAAAGTGCTCTTAGCATAAAGTCCCCTAAGCTTGAAGGCAAAGGAAAGAAATCCTAAGGCTCAAAGGCTAAACCTCAAAAAGCCAATCATGCTTTCATGTACACTAAGAGGCACTCACACAAAAATGTCCTTTCTACTCCTTATCATTCTTACACTTGCATGCATTCCTATGGCTAAAGTATGAAAAGGCCTCTTACCCATACTAAAGTGGTTCATAGGAGAAAGACTTGTAAGTCTAAACTCCAATGTCACTATTGCACGAAATTGGGCATATTATTGTGTTTTGTTATATTAGGAAGACACACCTCAAACTAGAGGACCTTTCCAAGCCTAACCTCTAAGGACACAAGTATGCTTGGGCACCTAAATAAAGGTGACATGGTTTTATTTTGTAGGAATGCTTAGAAGCCTCCAAAGAAGATAATGCTTGGCATGTGAATAATGGGTGCTCAAAGCATATGATCGAAAACAAAAAGCTATTCACATCCATCAAGGAAAAGGATTGGTGTCAATGTCACATTTGGAAACAATGCCAAGGGTAAGGTAATTGGCATTAGAATTATTGGTAAGAAAGGTTGCCCTCTCATTGACAATGTTCTTTTGGTTGATGGTTTGAAAAATAATTTGTTAAGTGTAAGTCAATTATGTGATAAAGGTAATAAAGTCACCTTTGTCCTTAGGGAATATTGAGTTACCACTTTGGTGGATAAGAAGGTAGACTTTAAGGGTGAAAAAAGAGGTTATACCTACCTAATTGACTTAGAAAATTTAGTTCACCAATCCTTTAAGTGTCTTATGTCTATTAGAAATGAGTAATGGCTTTGACATAGAAGACTTGGACATGCTAACATCAAACTTCTACAACATCTTTCAAAAAAGAACTAGTAGAATGTCTTCTAAAGCTCAAGTTCACCAAGGACAAGACATGTGGACCTTGTTAAATGGGAAAACAACACCAAACATCTTACAATGCTAAGAATATTGTAAATACATTTAGACCACTTCAACTCATTCACATGGACTTGGTTGGACCCACTAGGATTGCTAGTGTAGGTGGTAAACATTATGCATTTGTACTTGTTGATGGTTAGTTTCCTAGCTCATAAAAGTGATACTTTTGATACTTTTAAAATCTTTGCAAAAAGAGTTCAAAATAAAAAGGGTTACTTCATTTTTTCTATTAGAAGTGACCATGGAAATGAATTTTAAAATGAATCTTTTGAAAACTATTGCTTAGGGAATGAGATTTCTCACAATTTTTCAATTCCTAGAACACCACAACAAAATGGTGTTGTGAAGAGGAAGAATAGAACATTGGTTAAGATGGTCAGGACCTAGGTAGCACGAAAATGGGAAACTGGGAAATAAGAAACAAGAAAACGGACACATGGAACAATATTTTTTAAAAATATTGGAAACAAATTATGGCGAAATGTATAAATATAAAAAAATATAGAGATATATTTATAAATTTTTTACTTATATATAATAAATATTGAAGCAACTAATTATGAGATCATATAAAAAATAATAATTATCTAAATCAATATTAACTATAAAAATAAATGAGATGATAATTAATTACATATTTCAAAATAAATATTAATTATCCATAAGTTTCATAATTAAAATTAATAATAGAAAAGAAACATATTTTCAAAGTGGAAATGTGTTTCTTAATTTTTCAAAATTGCAGAAACATGCCCAAAACATTTTGTGAGAGTTTCATTGAGTTTTTTCCTAGAAGGAAATATTTCTAAAATGTGGAAATGCTTTCCTCTAAAGTTTTTGTCATCATTGGCTAGGACTCTACTCAATGAGTATTCTTTGCCTAATTACTACGAGACTGAAGTCATTGACACCTCTTGATATGTTGTGAATAGAATTTTTAAAAGACCCACTCTAAATAAAACCTCTTATGAGCTATAGAATGGAAGAAAGCCCAGACTTTCATACCTTAGAGTTTTTTGTTGCAAATGCTACATCTTGAATACCAAGGATAATCTTGGAAAATTCGCATCCAAAATGGATAAAGGCATATCTCTTAGTTATTCCACCACTAGTAAAGCTTATAGGGTGTTTAACAAGAAGTCCATAGTGGTTAAATAGTCAATGAATGTTATGTTTGATGATTCTAACAAACTTGATCTTGGAAAAGGTTCTCTGATTGATGATCTTGTAGGTGACTCTAAGAGATTGAAGCTTAACTCCATACCAAAGGAAGTAGAGATAGACATTGAAGGTCAAAAGCCACCTTAAAAGGAAGATAAAGTCTAAACCTAATAAGAAGAGAATCAAGCTTAAGGACTTCCTAAGGATTGGAGATATTCCAAGGATCACCTAAAGGAGCTAATCATTAGTGAGACATCTAAGGGAGTAAGTATTAAAGCCTAATTGAATGCATTAGAAAATAATTTGGCTTTTGTTTCTTAAATTGAGCCAAAGTCTATTGATAAGGCTCTTGATGATAAGAGTTAGGTGATTGTTATGCAAGAGAAACTCAATCAATTTGAAAGAAATAAAGTTTGGAAACTTGTTCTTAAGCCTAAGGAATGTCCAGTTGTACGTTACAAGTAGCTGTTTAGGAACAAGTTAGATAAGTAAGGTTTCATCATTAGAAATGAAGCTAGATTGATTGCAAAAGGTTACAACCAAGAAGATTGCATTGCCTATGATGAAACCTTTGCCTTCGTTGCAATATTAGAGGCCATTAGGATTCTTTCAGCATTTGCATGTCATATGAATTTTAAAATTTTTCAAATGGATGTGAAAAGTGCATTTTTGAATTGTTTCATTAAGGAGGAAGTTTATGTTGAACAACCTCCAGGTTTTCAGTCGCATGAAATTTCAAATCATGTGTTCAAACTAACTAAGGCCTTGTATGGTTTGAAACAAGCTCCAAGAGCTTAGTATGAAAGACTTAGTTCATTTTTTAAAAAAAAAAAAATTATGAAAAAGGTAAAGTTGACACTCATTGTTTGTGACAAAACATCACAAAGATACATTTATTATTCAAATTTTTATTTATGATATTATATTTGATGCTACTAATGAATCTTTTTGTGAGGAATTTGCAAAGTATATGACTAGAGAATTTGAGATGACCATGATGGATGAGATTAAGTTCTTCCTTGGTCTTTAAATCAAGCAAATCAAAGAGGGTGTCTTTATCAATCAAGCCAAGAACATAAAGAAGCCACTCAAAAGGTTTGGCATGGATCGATACAAAGTAGGCAAGACACCAATGAGTGCATCAATAAAGCTTGATAAGGATCAATCTAGTGAGTCCATTGATGAAAAGAAAAATAGAAGTATGATTAGTTTCCTACTCTATCTTACCACTTCTAGACCCGATATTATGTATAGCGTCTGCTTATGCGTTAGATTTCACTCTTATCCTAAAAAATCTCATTTTCATGCATTTCAAAAAATTTTGAAATATCTTCATGGCACCATGCATTTAGGTTTCTGGTGTCCTAGAAATTCATCTTTTAGTCTTCTTGGATATTCAAATACGAATTATACTGGTAGTTTATTGGATAAAAAAAAAAAAAGCACTTTTGAAACTTGTCAATTTATTGGAGAATGTTTAGTTTCTTGGTTTAGCAAGAAGCAAGTTTTAGTTACCGTATCCACCATCAAAGTGGAATATGTAGTCGCGAGTTATTGTTGCACCCAAGTATTTTGGATGAAATAATAACTCAAAGATTATGGCAAAGATATTGATTACATTTCGATTAAATGTGATAACACAAGTGTAATATATCTTTCAAAAAATCCCATCTAACATTCAAGGAGCAAACACATTGACATTAGACATTATTTCCTTAGAGATCATGTGTGAAATGTTAATGCTATGTTAGAGTTCATTGACACTAATAACCAACTTGCAAATATTTTCACCAAATCCCTTAATGAAGAAAGGATGAACTTCATCAAGAGAGAACTTGGGATGCTTGTTGGAAGCTCCCTATGGTGAAAATGGATCTCATTATATGCATGTGATATTAATTGATGTACATTATTAAATTGTTGATATGCTTAATGGATATATGGTTGATGTGTTGGATAAATCAATTCAATGTGCACTAAAGCCTTTCAATGTTTAATTTCATGAATTGGTCATCAAAATATCAACTTGATCACACTAGGTTTGAGCCATATGTTTAAATTTTCATTTTAAGCTTATTTTGAAAAATGGCTTCTAATTCACAACTAAGACTACAAGTCATTGTCAATACTTACAAGCTAGCTTCGAATTTGAAATTTGAATTTTAAAAATCATTTACCATTGACTTCATACCTTTCCAAGGCATTTTTGTCTGTTACTTACAAATTAACAATTCACGATCGTGACTTGCATATAACCACTAGTAATGACTATTCACATCTTAAATGATTCAACTCCTTTATTTAATATAGTTTGAACCATGTTTTGCCTATTTACACCTCTTTTTTGCTTATTTAAACCCTTTTTAACCTTCCCTCTTCATTTCTCTCACTTTCTCTTTCATCAAACTCACTTTTTCTTAACTTTCCTTTTTTCTTCTCTCTCTAAATCTACTCTCCTTTCCCTTCATCTCCAATAGCCCCTGAGAAAATCCTTGAGAACAAAAAAAGGCAAGGGAATAGCCCAACCCTTTTCTCCACTCAGGCAAGGCCCTCCTCTATATCTCATGCAAGGCATAACTAAGGAAGAGAAGGCAAGGTACAAGGATAACTAGGACAAGATCATCCAAGCTAACAAAATTCCTTCTAAATTTCTCCTCAATTCCTTAGAGATGAATGATAAGATCAAAGGTTATCTTGCTTACTTGGGATGGGTGGAATTCATATTCCGTGATGAATTTAGGCATGAGGAAATAGTTTAAGAATTCATGTGCACCATGGCTTTTAGCAAAAAGGTAGAATATAGTGTTGGAATATATGGCTTACCTTTATATGCTTTAGCGAAGAATACAACATTACCTATTTCTAACCTCTAAACTTGGGGATAAGATTCTTTTCTTCTTCCCTTTCATTAATTATTCTGGTTTTTGGAGTTAAATTTTTATTAAGACCAAACATGACCCCAAAAAATCCCTTACCAAACACATTAAGAGCCTTCTTTGTTGGCTTCTTCATCACATCATCTTCTTTTTCATAAATGTAAGAGGTGATGACAATGAAACAATATCTCAACAAGACCTTACTTTCCTTAATTGTCTCATTACCAATAAACCAATCCAAATTGGTTGTTATCTTATGGATTAATTGCTTCATATGAGCCTCAAGACCAAAAACCAATTCCTCATTCCCTCCCACATAATAGCTATTATGGGAGCCTTTAATGAACAAAGAAAGTCCTACCTTACTAAAAAATACCTTTTAAATTAAAACTTCCTTGACCTTAACTACATGATAATGCTAAGGTTATTAAACCTTCTTCTAGTGCCTACTTATTGGGAGCCCAAGGTGCAAAGATAGAAGAAGCCTATTAGGCTAGGTTGGTCAAACCAAAGTTAAAACTCTATTTTGATCTTGACAATGTAGATTGAAATGTTCTAATGCCAATTTTAAGTGTTGCTCTTGCGAGAATTAAGTTAACAACTCATTGAAAGTTGAATGGAAGTAAAAAGATCGAAGTATGGAAAGTAACTCCTAATTCACGACTATGACTCCGAGGCTATGACCGATATTCCTTGAAATCTTAGAAATTTTTTATCCAAGATTCATGGTGGAAGTTAAGGTGGCTGTCATAATTGCAAACTTCAAATGGTTAAGAAGGGACTTAAAGAAACCAATAAGGGCAAGCCATGTGTCAAAGGGAACCATTAAAAGCTCAAAAGTCTCGATCACTTCCATTTGGTTGCGACTATAATGTACCTTAATCGAAATCTCCAATCATCTAGTTTTTTTTTATGATGAACATTATGACCAGTGCTCTCAATTCATGACCGCGGTTTTCTACCTTCTTTAGAGGCATCTAATAGCTAGTTTCTTAAGAACCAATGTTAGAGTGCCACATATGACTAGCCATTAGACATAATTAAAGTTCGTAACCATGATTGAGCAAAATCCAAAGCAAATATGAAGATCATGACTACGACATATAATCTCGAGCATGATTTTTATATGAATATCATGACTACTAAATGGTCTTAAATGTAAGATAATTGTAATTTATTATGGCCAAACTTTTGTAAATGTATTTCTTAATTCTCCTTCATTAATTCATTGTAAGTGAGTTGTTAAAGTTTGGTGTAAACCATTAAACACCATTGAGTTTAGGTTTAAAGTGATCCTTATATAGAAAAACTCTTGTATAGGTTAAGTGTGAGCCTTAGGAAAACACTTGTAAGGTTGTGTGTGACCTTGTAAAACACATTGTGTAAAGTTGGGAATGAGCTTATAAAACACCAAATTGAGTGATAGGGAAATACCCAATTGGAAGGATTGACGAGTGGATGTAGAGTTAATTAATACCTGAACTAGTATAAATCTCTTGTAGCTTCTTCTAATTTTTCTTTTAACTTTACCTTATTTGTTTACCCACCAAAATTTTAAATTTTCCATTAATTCAACCTCTCATTCTTAGTGCACAAAGGCCAACAAAGCCTCTCAAGTCTCTAAGAGAAAATGGTTGGTGATTGAAGAAGGAGAATTACAGGAACAAGAAGCCCATCCTCAAATTCGTAAGGTAAAATAAAAATCCAAAACTCTTCCCATTTCTCTCTTTTCTCTTAATAAAAAATTACACAAGGTCCTAAGGGCGATGTAGAGAAAATTCAACCTCTTCACTCATCTATATAGTGATAATGTTGATTTAAAAGAGAAAATAGGAATTAAACCTTAAGGCCTTTTGGATTTTGAAGAGCAGGAAGGAAATGAAGAAGAAAAAGAAGAATAAGTCCAAAAAGGTGGCCAAGAGGAATAAGGCAACGAACAAAAAATGACGAGGGAGATGATGATGTTGTTAAAGATAGTAAATCTTCTTTAGCCTTTTAGAATTTCCTTTTAATGTTTCTTTTTTATTGTTCATTCATTTATATGTTTTGTGTTTATGTGTTTTCGAAAAAATTTTGGCTTTAGTATGTATGATTAAACATCTTTGTACATATGAATGATTATATGTAATCAAATTTCCATTTGGTTTGTGTTTCATCCATTTTTCTTCTTATGTTCAATTATGCAAATTATTTATGTTTATTGTTATTTGACAATCGCTCTCCTTATTCCCTATCTCTATCTCGACCCACTCTGTTTTTCATTTTGACAAAGGGGGAGAGAAAATTGAACTTAATATGCAAAAAGGATGATGAATAAATTGGATTTATTCATTTAAGAGAGAGTATGGATTGAGGGGGAGTACTTTTACACTTTTGAACTTCATGGCCTAAGTGTGTTTACATCACTTTGAATCCATAAAAACCATATAATTCACTTCACATGAACTTCTAAACACTTAAAATACTTAAGCATATGCATATTTGGTTCTTTACCCTCTACATATTCAATTTAGATTATTAAAATATAAAAAAGAGATATTGTTGGTCTAGGTTGGTCAAATCAAATCAAAACACTCTTTTGATCTTGACAATATAGATTGAAAGGTTTTAATACCAATTTAAGTATTGTTCCTACAAAAACTAAGTTAGAAACTCATTATAAGTTGAATGGAAGGAAAAAGCTTTAAATGTGAAAGTTGACTCTTAAGTTGTGACTAAGAATTATAGGTCATGACTATTACCTAAGAAAACTTGAGGAACAAAATGTCTAATTTAGTTTATTATGAGTGTCGTAGTAGAGGTCACGATTGCTACCTTCAAACTTGGTTGGACAGATTTTAGACACTCAACCAAGCAAAGCGATATGTCAAGTAGACCGTTGGAGATTCAAAAGTCATAAAGGCGACATGAGTGTAGCGATCGCAACCTAAAGAAAGCTAGGAACTCCAAACTCTAGTCCGATTCATAGTAAAGATAACGACCAGCCTCCCTAAAATTGTAATCACTACTTTCAATATGGTATCGAGGGATCCAATGACTATTTTTTTAAGAACCAATGCTAAAATGCCATGCATAGCTAGCCATTAGACACACTTGAAGATCTCGACCGCGAATGAGTTAATTCCAAAGTGAAAAGTAGATCGCAACCGTGACTTGCTGTCTCGACCATGACTTCGATTTGACAAACATTAAATGTAGGATTTTGCCACCAATTTTGGAGATCTGGAAATAGTTTTGTTTGTAATAGCTCTTTGGTGGTAAGAACCTATAAATACTTCACTAAATGGCATTAAATGCAAGAGAATAACAATTTATTATAGGTAAACTCTTGCAAATTTAATTTTCAACTCTCTACTCTTGATTTCTTTGTACTTAAGTTGTAATGTTTAGGTGTGAGACATTTAACACCATTGGGTCTAGGTTTTAAAGTGATCCTTATTGTGAAAATCTCTTGTTTAGGTTAAGTATGAGCCTTGGGGAAACACTTATAAAGGTTATGTTAGCCTTAGAAAACACATTATGTAGGCTAGGTGTGAGCTTGTAAAACACCATTGAGTGATAATGAAACACCCTATTAAAAGAATTGGGGAGTGGATGTAGAGTTGGTTAATACCTGAACCATTATAAATCTCTTGTGTTGCTTCTTTCCTTACTCATTCTCTAAACTTAAGATCATTCGTACTTCCTCCAAAAATTTAAAATTTTTACCAATTCAACCCTCTTCTTAAGGCACAAGGGCCAACATTCATGATGCAGAGGATGAAGAGCTAAGGGATGTGCCTATAGGAGAGGCTTTTACTTATGTTCCACAGTCACCATCAATGAGCCACTTGGAGGATGTTTTCGTTTAGATGGAGTCTTATTTGAAGCACATGGATCATAGTTGAGCTGTTTTCGAGGAGGAAGTGCACATTCAGCTTACAACATTGGATACCCAGATGATGGACTTGGATTGGCATTTACAAGCCTATTTTAGGCATATTGGCTTTCCCTGACCTCCACCTTCACCTTGAATGGATTGATCACCTCATCTTACACTTTGTGTCTTTTGTGTGGTTATTTTTTTATTTTGTGTTAATTGAACTTTCGTCACATTGGGACTGGTACTACTTGACTTACTTTGAACTTATATGTTGTCATTGTATTTGACATTTGTGGTTAGCGATTTGTGCTCTCAATTTTGTGCTTAATGTTATATGTTGCCATTAAGACACTTATGTTTATGGTTATATTTTTTATCTCTTATGGCATGTTATGGATGGTATTTATGCTCAGCTTCTTGTTGATCTCATTATGCTTCTAATGGATGACATGGTGTTCAATGTGATTGGTTTGATTGGTTATAGTAGGTTCTTAATACTTTTTCACTACATTTTGAAAAAGATGTCCTCTCATTTTGTTCCTTGTTTCATATCTTTTTCTTTTTTTTTATCATTAAGGACAATGATAACTAAGTTTGGGGGGATTTCACTTAAATGCATTGTTACCTATTAATTACATTTACAATTGATATCTATGTGTTTATATGTCTTTAAGTAATTTCTTTTTTAGCATAATGGTAAATTTAACAAATTTTTGGTTAGTTTTAGCTTGGGGTTTTAAGGTGAACTATTGATGAAGACAATTTTATAATCATTGTTTGGATTTAATTAGGCTAATTTCCCTTATGATAATAATTTGAGCTTAATGGTCATGTTTTTATTCAAAAATTGGTTGGACATAATAAAACACATTATGCACACTTGGCAAAATAGGAATATCTCTATGAGACATTTCAATCATACCATTTAGGTTAGAGGAAATCTTTACATATGCTAGAATAAGGTAAAACATCTTTTAAGGAGAAATCCTAGAACTTGGGAATTTTAAGGAAATGATTAAGGCATTCTTTGATTGCCCTATTATTTCGCACCCATACCTTTTTAGGCATTAATCCTTGCTACCCATTGAGTTATAATAAATACTCATTTATGAGTATAATAAGCCTTTCTTTCTTTAACCCATGACCTTTATTATAACCATATAGCCTAAATAAGTTTTTACCTCCCTTATTAAGAGAATAGAGTTAGGGTATGGTTATAAGATGATGTGATGTACCTAGACCATTCATATTTGAATGAACAATTAGAGCTCATAAATTGCTATATTGAGCACTATAGACATCAATTCAAGTTTAGAGGTGGCAAAGTGATGATGTGTTACTCATTCATGAAGATATTATCATTCAAATTCATTAAAAAAAGGAAAGTGTGAAAAAGAAAAATGAAAAGAAAAAAGAAAAATGAGCAAAAGAAGTTAAAAGAAGGAAAGCAAACCACTAAGGGAATGAGAAAGGGGATGCTAGTGATGCTTTATAAAGAAGAGATATAAGTAATGCGAAGAGATATGAGTAATGCATATGTAGTAGTCTATCACACTTCACATTATTGGTACAACTAATATCCTAACAAAACTTCTTTTATTTTAGACTTGACCACTCTTTGGTAGCTTTAACCCTAGGCCTTACACTACAAGTTAACAAAGACCTCATGATCCTTAAGGTTATTAAGGTCTATGTTAATGGAGAAAAGTGGATTAGCCTTACCTATAGTCAGATGTGATTCATAAGAATTAAGGTAGAGTCTTGCTTAATGTAAGTAGGAAGGAGGATCAAATAGTGAATGAACTATGATGCCACGTCACACACACATTCTATTGTTTTTGATCAATTACAAATTAGGCATGACTAGTTTAGAACTTGTTATTATCATAAGTGCAATTGCTAGACTAAAGAAAATCATGATTATAACTGAGATAAATCTTCTCTTTCAATCCTTGATACTCAATCCTAACCATGAAAAGTTGTTGAATTTTGCATTGGTGAAAAAGATAATTGCATGAGGATAAACAATGGCTCAAGTTTATGAAAATTTATTTAGCATTATAATTCACATATTTCATAGTTTAATTATCCCTTAAAACATGCATTATCACTTAATTTTTCATATAAATAGACTTAATGCATATTAATTGGTGTTTTGTAAGCTTAAAGCAAAGAAAAGCAAAGTTCAAATAAAGAAGAAGGAGTGCATAACCCTGTGGTTGAAACACATGGTTATCTGCGTCAACTACACCAAAGAACCAGAGGAGAATAGAAATGCATGACCTTAAACCATAGTTGTGCATTTTGGAAAAATGGCACACGACGGAGGTTATCACAATATGCACAACCATGCTTTGATAGTGCATGACTATGCACTTCTTCAAACCTTAAAATGAAAAAAGAGATCCTTGAGATATCCCTTCCTTTTTCTTCAGCCCAAGCTTAATTTTTAGAAGGGATGATTAAAACATTATTTAAGGAGGAAAATAATGCAAAATTATGACAAGAAAGACTCACCTAACATTTGAAAGAAGGAATAACAAGCCTTAAGGATTCAATTGAGGAGTTAGAGAGAGAAAGTACAAGTAATTAAGGAAGTTCAAGACGAAGTCCATAGATGTTCTTAAGATTGAATTGATTGTTATCTTTTCTTCTTCTTTTTTCTCTTTCATTATAAACTAAACTCTTAAGGCTAGGTTGTAAATGGATCTTATATGATCTATATTGGTTTTTCTCAATTTACATCTTTTGGTTTCATTCATTCTATGTGTTAATACTTGTTGAATGCTTCATGTTATTGATTGACTGGCCATTAATCATATTTAGTTTCGTGAGTTGACAATCTTTAGATGCTTTTCATGGAATGTACTTTTCAACAATTCCCTTATTTTGTTATGAGTTAAGAGACCTTAAAAATGTATTATTATCTTTCATGTCTTGTTTAGTAAGACAATTGTATGATATTTGGCTTTTGTGTTGAGAGACTGCTAGCTTAACATGCATTTGTAAGTTCATTGATTGATCACTTAGTGACTCGATAGTAACACTTAATGAATGAACCAATTAGATTAAGATTAAGAATCCTTTAAAAGTCCCCAAGTGAAGTTAAACCCTTAGTTGCTCTTTCTTTAATGATTGTTTTCAATTATTACAAGTGTTTATCTTATTTTCTTATTTACAATTTTAGTTCTTATTTACTTTGATCTTCTAGATAATATAAGACACAAGATACTTAGTACTTAAACTAAATCCTCATGAAAAAGATATTCATGCTCTTTTACACTTTATTACTTGTCAACCTATACACTTATAGCTCAAGGGGTTATTATTATAGCACTAACCCATCATCACCTAATTGAGCAATTAGTAGTCTTATATGTCCACCATTCTAAAATAATATCTTAAGTACTTATGATGGTAACCACATCTACTAGTATGATGTTTAAACATAGAATCAAGTCCTTATGCATGGGAGTTTGTATCTTGTAAAGCTCATCCTTAGAGATATAAATTGATTTGATTCTATTTTTTTTTTTAAAAAAAAAGATAACGGTAAAATAAGAAAAGCTTGTTAGATTGAAAATTTATAAGGGTAGCCTAGCTAAAATTTAGAATAATCCTGTTAGGTTGCAAAGGCAACCTTTAGCAAAAAAATTAGGGGTAAAAGACAAAAGCCTGCTAGGCTACAAAGGTGCCTCGACAAAAGTTAAGTCCAAAGGAAAAGAAGAAAAAGGCTTAAAAAGGAAAGAAGAATTTATAAGTCTAGATCTAATGGCTTATAAATGCCTTACTGTCATGATAAGTGAAATGAAGAAATGATGTTTACAAAGGAGATAATTATGAATTAGGAATGCCAAAAGAATCCAAAAAAGAAAAAAAAGTACTGAGATTTGTGGAAAAGAAGGAAATCATGATCATCAAACCATCCTTATGTTAGTAGTATCAACATCAAAAGAATGACTTTGGTTTAGAATGAAAACTTGTTTTGTAAATTTTTTTCTATAAAACTTATTTGTGAAAATTTATAAGACACATATTATTTGAAATTATCAAAATATTGTGTTTTAAATATCAATAAAACATTTTTCTCTAAACATGGCAATGAATATGTCATCTCTTTCTGCAAGTTTTATCACCATAACATTGTAAAACACTTTTTTGATTTTTTCGAGCCCAAACCTTAAACATAAATAGTAACCCATTCTTTAAAGCCATTATCCAAAATTAAAAGGCATGAATGTGAAAGGACAAATCACTAGTTGAGGTTAACAATGTTAATCATAGCCACTATCATTAGAACATAAGTTTCACTCATGGAAAAGGAATCAAATGCATCCTATTAGATTTTGGCTCTTGATTGCTTCATCGACAACCATTTCATTTTGGAAAGCTTAATGATGTGATTGAAAATCCCTTTATTACTCAATCTCATATGATACTATTGATCTCAAGGCCTCCATACCATTAATTTTTATTTTTGAATATGAAAAACATTGAGAAGTTCTAACATCTCTTATAAATGTTTTTATATGTTAATTATATCTAAGAAAAATAAAAAGAATGTTCATGGGAGGTGATCTTTAGAAGAGTGGCTAGCTTAAAAATTAAAGAAAAGCTTTGTGAATATGGTCAATAACTATAGCAAAACCGCAATGAGTGTTGACAAGTTAATTCAATGACAGTTGCGAAATCCCAATAGTTGTTGAGACAAAAGTTGGCCATATCTATAAAGGTGAAATTGAAAGGGTTATGTAAAGTAATTTATAAAAGAATTAGAAGAGTCATTATATATTTTTGGAGTGTTTACTTTTTAGAGAATTAAACCATGCATAAATCCAAGGAGTATAGAAAAGGTTATGAAGATTTTAATAAGGAAAGTTCATATTGAAATTAAAGTTGTCAAGCAAATAGGTCAAATTAAAAATGCTCTATATAATGATTTACATATAATTAAATAATGTGACATTTATGAAAAGAAAGTCTTTGAGTCTAGTTTTTAGTAAAATAAATGATTTATAATTTGAAGCTTTGTAGAAGAAGTTATAACCTTTTTGAAAGGTGTCTATGCAGAATTAGCTTTAGCAATCATGGAATGTCATCAACACTCATAAAAGTGTATCCAATGACCTTTGGTCATTCTTAATGACCATGGAGCATTCCCAAGAATATGTTTTATCCATTCTATACACTCTAACACCCATGGAAATATTCCTAATGACCATTAAAAGCTTATAACAACTAGTTTTTCCTAGTAATGGCTAGTTTTCTCTTCGGGGTGTTTCTAACCACTCAAATACACTTAGGGCTATATAAGGGTATCTAATATGACTATGGAATATTGCCTAACATACCATAAGTACTTAAACAAGCTTCATCAAGCATTTAATGTTTCAAGTCTTCCCTTTTTTTTTCTTTCTTTATCCATTAGGTTTCATTCTTATAAAGGGGTTAATATGAGTGATCTTCTTTGAGCATTATATGTATATCTTATGTAGGGATCACTATTGGTTAGTTTAGGATTCATTTGTTTAAAAAAATGCTTAGTTATGAAAGGTTTAACTCGTACCTTAAATAGGTTAGGTTTCTTAAACTCGGTAAAAAAAGAGCGTAAATGTTATCCTTAGTCTATAAAAGGATATGTTATATCTTAATTCTAAAGGATAGTTAAAGACTCTAATAACGATAATAGAAAAGAGGATATAAGGAGGATTATTCTCGAACCTCTATAAATTATAGTGTACTGCTCAATATCTTCTTCCTCTTTCTTTCTATTTGATTAGGCATTAAAATTAAAATTTTGCCTTTATTTGGCATAACCTATTCACCCCCTAAGGATCCATACAGGACCAATAAAAATTGGTTATCTCTCAGCTTAAAAATGATTGAGGTTAGAAATATACATCATGAAACATGCATACATATTACAAATTATGTTGATTAACCTATAAGGCCTATAACTCTTCCATGAGAGCCTACTTTTAATATGAAATTGCACTTCTATATACTTATGTATGTTGTTTTATTCATATGTTATGAAGGATTTATGTGTCAAGGTTACGACAGCATTGCCCAATAGTTGTTGACAATCAACTTGATGTATACATGGAGAATGATTTTGTTGTTCGGTTCAATCAATATGTAAGTATATAAAATGTATGATAAACTCATATTTTCAAGTATGTGTAACACAATTTAATGTTTATTATTTGAATTAATATAAACTATAGGCATATAATCGATCAATTAGTGTTACCAACATTTTCATCAAGGATTTGATAAAAGTTCCATTACATACTATAAAGTCATAACATGGATATTATGTCAACGATTGCAAATTTCACTTGAGAGTACATGGTTCTAATAGAACCATTAATAATTTTAGGGTTTGCATAAGGGGTACAAATTATAGTGCTAATAAGAGTGACTATTATGGTCAATTAACTGAAGTTTTGAAGTTAGAGTACCCTGCACTATCCTGTAAGAGAACTGTTTTATTCTATTGCAAATGGTTTGATCCTAGACCAAATGTTGGTATGATAGTTCACAAGTGATACAAACTTATTGATGTGAAATATAAAAAGAGATTCAATAAGGATGAACCATTTATTCTCGCATCACAAGCAACACAAATGTATTATGCCATATATCCTAGCTTAAAGTGGGAAAAGAATGATTGATGGGCTATTTGCAAAATAAAAGTTAGATTTGTGGTGGAAGTTTTGACAATCAATAGTGAACCTTTCCAAGATGATGACCTAGAGATTCATGAAATCGACCTTTAAGTTGAAGATCAACGAATGAGCTTGATTGATCCAACAGGTTCATTTATCGATATTGATGAGAGTGACAATGAGGACAATAGATCAAAAAAGGAAGAATTAGATGATGATGTTAATTTATATAATGTCGATAGTGATTAAAGGTACTATTATCACAACTCAATTTATAATATTTACATTATAATGCTTGAATTTAAGTGAATTTCTAAGCATACATAATTACATGAACCATTTGTCCTTGCATCACAAGCAACACAGGTGTATTATGTCATATATTATAGCTTAAAGTGGGACAATAATGATTGGTGAGCTATTTACAAAATAAAAGCTAGATTTGTGGTGAAAGTTTCGATGATCAATAGTGAACCTTTCCAAGATGATGACATAGAGATTCATGAAATTGACCTTCAAGTTAAAGATCAATGAATAAGCTTGATTGATCCGACGGGTTTATTCATCGACATTGATGAGAGTGACAACGAGTACAATGCATAAGAAAATGAAGAATTAGATGATGATGATGATGTTAATTTACATAATGTCGATAGTGATTAGAGGCAGTGTTATCACAATTCAATTTATGATATTTATATTCTAATGCTTGAATGTAAGTGAATTTCTAAGCATACATATTTATATATTTCATAGGATGTAAGAGTGATCAATATCATGGGAGTTCATCAGGGCGAGGGACTAGTCGAGGCCAACATGAGAGGTCGTCTTCTTTGTCATTTTATGCGCCACTATCTGATCAGCCCACTCCATCACCTCTAGCTCCACTAGTTACAACATTTCCTTCAGATTATTTGCCTTGTTCACCACTCGTTGCACCTACACCATCGCCCTCTTGTGATATTCTACTGCATCGACAACTGATCTTTCATCTTCTCATCAACCTAGGCTATAGGTTGTTGGTACTAGTTATGTTATAATCATCTCATCCTATATATATGTTTATATAAATAAATATATTTGGTTATATATTATGTAACTTTGCATTTTTTTTTTAGTTCAATCCTAAGAAATTAGTGTTTTGGCCACATTTCCTTGATTTTTAAGGAGCATTTGGACCCTGAAGGTTATGCTTGAAGGTCGACATTAGTGAACACTAAGGATTTCTACTAGTAGGATTTCAAGGTACAATTTAAACTTTTTAATTAATACAATTTTAATTCATGTGTTCATATTTTGTTTCCACATATTCCAAAAATATTTTCTTTGGGATGCTGCTATCCATGGTTAAGATTGTATGAGAGCATACAACTACTAGGCAGTATTTAGATACTTTATCCCATTCGAGATGTGGTAATAAGCTAAAATGCATACTAAAAAATATTTGAAATTTGTGGAAGCAGAAATGGGATACGCCAAAATTTCAAACTCGGTTTGCCCAAGCTTATAGGAATAGATGCATAGAGACTGTTGGGGTTAGTATTGGTTCGTCTCGCCATATAGCCAAATCTAGATTATTCCTTGAGCACACCTTAGATTTGGTTAGTTTATTTACTTATCCTTTTTTATTTAATAAAATATTTTGAATGAAGTAATAAAATTTTATGTTAGGAGAAAGAACTTAAACGTCTAGGTACATATTTTAAGGTTTTCAAGAAAACACATATTAAGAAGAGTGATAATCAATTTGTTGATAAAAGATCACAAGACACCAATACGAGTTAAACAAAAATTAGTGCATTATTTTTCATTTTGAATAAACTGCAATTAAAATAACTTCAATTATATTTCATACTATCTATTCATATCTATGAGGATGCAATGGAGAAAAGTATTGTTGAAGCTACTTCATAGCTATCAGAGGGTTCTGCAAAATCTCCAACACTCAACATCAACTAGTTATATCTAGTTGTTGTTGGAGGATACAAGAAGAACAAAGTGTATAGGCTTGGCTCCATGGTTATATCTAGTCATCCATCTTCCTACGTCAACTCTTACTCAGCCACATCACAAATAACTCCAGATCTAGAATTTGAATCGTTCATTATAAGGCAGGTTCAAGACGAGCTTCAGTAGGTTTGTTCAGTGGTTTGTTATCCTTGAGTAGAACATGTAGTGATGCTACCTTCTATGTTAGCTACCATGAATAGTCAGAGGCCTCCAGTACCAGTACTCCCAACAACATCTTTGCCTCTAGTGGACTATGATTATTATGAGGCATGTGATGACGTTAAACATGATTAGTTTTTTTTTTTTCTTTCATATTTATGTATCTTATATGTACAATCTTATTGTAAACATAATAAAATTTATTTTAATTTTTAATAAATTAAATATTTTTATATATTGTATTCATTGAATATCAATTTTTAATATATATAAATATAAAGATTTAATAATATATAAATTTTAATATACAAAATACTAAATAAAATTTTAGCTATGGAATAGCAATGAAATAGCTATGAAAATGTGCCACATTCGCTACGAAATAACAGTGAAAATTTTCATAGCGAAGCTTAGTGACAAAATAACAATAGGGGTGTAATCGGTATATCGCGAATACCGATATCGTAAAATTCACTAATACCGCGAGAATCGAAACCGGAAAACCATAATATCGATACTGATACCGTGTACCACAAAAACTGTCAAAACCGGTACCGTTAAAATTATGTGGTATTCGCGGTATATCGATACCGAAAAATGTACATTCCACTTAACAGAAAATGTACATTCCACTTAACAGAAAATATACATTTCACTTAATAAAAATGTACATTTCTCGTTTTTCAGTATATAAAATATTACAATAATCAGTATCAATATTCAATATTCATGATTCTCAGTTTATCAAAATTATGCTCAGTCAAATTATACCCAGTTTCCAACAAAAATCATGGATACTCAATATCAATAAATCAACAAAATTA
>CATIWR010092410.1:0-49735 GCA_949677035.1 Omphalea diandra | reverse complement strand
AGCTACCTAAGGTTTTCTAATTTTGGGACAGTAGGTAAGTTAATTTATCTTCTTCTCAACTGAAATTAACCTCTCATGACATGTTAATCATGCATGGTTAGTGAGAATTATGGAGTAATTGAAGTAGAGCTCTTGGATGGAAGTTATATACCAAGAGAATAAGAGCTGATTCTATTGATTTTGCTATTACAGCAGAATTTTACACCCACGATTTCATAATCCTAGAAGAAGAATTAGAGAAAGTAAAAAATATGAAAGTTGTAGGTTTATGTCTCATATAAATTTTTATGAAACAATTTTGCTTGATTTTGTGTATGTGAGGAGATATGACTCCTTAAGTAGGACTAGGTCAAATTCGAACTGGGATGATCTCAGTCTTCTATTTTCTTATATTTTGATGGCTTTATGTTCAGATTTTGACAAAGAGTAAAACATGAAATTTGTAGGGTTATGTCCTCTCTAAACACTTATAAACTTGTTTTGATTGATTTTCTATGTGGCAAGAGTTATGGTTCATTGATTAGGACTAACTCTGTACTAGGGTGAAACCCACCTTTCTTTTGAATCTATTTTCCAAGTATTTGATGACCATAGATTCAGAATTTGATGATGGTCCAAACTTTAAAGTTGTATATTTATGTCTGATATACATTCCTTTGAAATATTTTCATGCCAAATCCAGCATGGTTGTTGAGATATTATTCCTTCTTCATGACTGGTTGTCAACATGTTATAACCCTGCTCACCCTAAGATTGGTCCTTTGTTTTGGTGACCTTATAGACTGAATCAGACAATGAGTAAAACATGAAAAATGTTCCTTTATATGTTTTGTAAATGATGACAGATTCTTATTACAATTGGACTTGTACAATTTGAGATACACCTATGAGAGTAAGACCTACTCAGACTGAGAGGACACTACAACAGGGCAAAATGTAAAAATTCACCACATTTTCTGTGTGTCTGATATTGACCTGAAATTTGAATATGCTGTCTCATTATGTGTATAATTAGTTAGAAAAAAAAAGAATCAAGTCATTTGGATAAGTATATCTAGACTTATTGTTGTGAGAGTGTAGCGAGCTCAGGCTACCCTATTAGGAATATATGTATAAACACTAGGTCCACTTGCGTGGATCATACCATAACTGCATACCAATCATTCATAATCATTTTGACATACTTATAACCATGCATGTATCAAATTCTAGGATCTCAAAACTTTGAGGAAGCCCTAGAGAGAGAACCAAACCTACCGTAAAGGTCGGTAACATCAAAAGGTGAGTAAAAACCATAATTGGATTCAATGGGTCTGTGTGATAATTGTAGGATATGATTATGTTCTATTACATGTATATATGATTGAATTATTACATGTTATGTGAAAATATAAGTCAAGTGAGAATGATTGAATTGTTACATGTTACATGGGAATACAAGCCAAGTGAGAATCAAATGCTCTTAACAATTATTTAGCATATCATTTGTGAATAAGCACTTGCACATGGAACTAAAAGGGCATTGTGACCAACTTGTCAAACACTTGCAAATCACATGGAAGATAGACCAATAGGTCCCAAATCATATGTTACATGAATCATACGAATATCCCGGGAGCAATATTTGCCTTGCACGGTCACGATAAAAACAAAGCTATTGCATTTGCACTTGCATAGTCAATTGTTATAATTGCAATGTATCTTGATGATATTTGATTATGGATTATGCCATGAGAATTTGATTATTATTTTTATTCACTGAGTCATGACTCACCAAATACCAAAAAAAAAAATTTCAGATACTGAAGAATAGGAATTGGACACTTTGGTGCTTTGAGTTTTACATTAAGACATATGGACCACAGGTCATCGGCTGAATCCCAACTCTCTCTCTCCTTGTGTCATATACATATATGTACATCAAATACATATTGGATTGTACGTATAGGCTGGATAAAACCTTTATGCATATGTATTTTGGACATGAATGATATGAGTTTTGTAAAATGAATATGGTTGTTACAGTTATTGGTATCAGAGCTGCTATGAGTTTTGTAAATGAAAACGGATGTTACATGCCATTATCTGTAATAATATGGTATGGCACTACATAGCAGCAAATAAGGTTCTTCTTAATGAATTATGCCATCTGTTTTGCCCCTAATTTACCAAAGGTTTCAGCTCTACCCACTTTGAGAAGTAATCCACTACCACTACAATATAGTTATACCCTATTTTAGAAGCCGACCTAATTTCTTCGATCACTTCAATGCCCCATGTTGTAAAGGGCTATTGTGACGTCAAATTCTACAACTCATTTATGATAACTCCAAACTTTATGAATACAATAATGCTCAATAGTAGTCCAATAATACCCTAACCTCAAAATTTTATTTATCAATATCTTCTTATTCATGCAGGGACCATAGACTCCTACATACACCTCCTCCATGATTTTATGGGCCTCTTCCTCAACCAAGCATTGCAAATGGACTCCATCAGTCATCCTTCTATATATTACACCATTATAGATCATAAAATGTTAAGATAACTTTCGGATCACATCTCTATCCTTTTTCTTGACCTCATCAGGGTATTCACCGCTTTCCAAATACCTTTGTATATTAAGATACGAGGGGTAATTCTCTATTGATACTTGCATTACTCTTGTATCCTTATAACATGTCACCCCAAATCGAAGTGTGATAAGCACCTTCATAGGCATCACCTCTGGTATATCACAAACAGAGACTAAAATGGCCAAGACATCAGCCATTACATTTTCTTCTTTTAACAAATGATGGAATGTGACTCTTTAGAAATTCTGCACCAACCCTTTCATACCCATCCATTACTTATGAAATTATTAGCAACAAGTCCCTAAACACTTATGTTATCTTTACCCTTATCTATTTCAAGAGTTCGAGCTCTAGTGCATAGGCCTCATATATTGGTCACATTATAGTTCAACTTCTTAGCTATAGGGAAGAGCTCTCCTTCCAACGAGATCAAAATCACTCATACACCTGCCCCTTTCTTATTTATAGCCCCGTCAAAGTATACTCTCCACCCTTGAGGCTCAATTACTCTTAGCCCCTCATCTAGAAACAAAGAATGTTCAGATTTTCCTTCTTCAAGATGTTGTTATGTCAAGTACTTTTGAAACTGTTTGTCCCTTAATCACCTTTTTGGCTGCATACTTAATATCAAATTCGTTCAATAAGATCAACAACTTTACCAATCTTCTAATAAGGGAAGGGGTTTCATGCAAGTATTTAATTGGGTTGAGCTTTGAAACCACCTTATGAAATATGACTGAAAATAATGTCTTAACTTCTTTGTCACCCAAACTAATGCCAAATAGGTCTTCTCCACCTGATTACACTTCTTCACAGGATAACAATTTCCTGCTAAGATAGTACACTGCATGTTCGTTCGTTGCTTCATCATTCTGAGCCAACATTGCACCAACAAAACTATCTTTTATTATTAGATACAAAATTAATGATTTTTTAGGCTTTGGTGGCTTTAACACCGAAGGATTGGTTAGATATTATTTTATTTTCTCAAAGGCCTCTTGACACTGTCCATTTCACTTTGCTGATTGGTCTTTCCTTAACAACTTAATGATCGACTCATAAATGGCAGTTAATCTTGCTATGAACCACCAATGTACTGTAAATGGCCCAAGAACCCTCATCTTCTCTGTATTTGGTACAAGCATATCCTGAATAGCCTTCACCTTTTTCATATCTACTTTGATTCCTTTTTCAATAACCATTTGTCCTAATAGCTTGTCGAAAGTGGCCCTAAATACACACTTCTTTGGATTCAACATCAGGTTGTACTCATCGACCCTCTTCAAGAATTTCTTTAGGGCTTCAACATGCCCTTCCCTAGTTTTTGACTTCATCATCATATCATCCATATACACTTTCACCTCTTTATGGATCAAGTCATTTAGCTAGGCAATTGTCATTCGCCGGTACATCGCTTTTATGTTATTTAGCCTAAATGGCATCACCTTGTAGTAGTACATTCCACATTCTGTGATAAAAGCTATCTTCACCTTATATGTGATGGCCATGAAAATTTGATTATACCCTAAGAATCCATCCATAAAGGAATACATAAGACATGTCATAGTGTTATCCACCAATACGTGTATGTACAACAAAGAAAAATCATCCTTTGGACATGTTTTTTTAAATCCCTAT
Organism: Omphalea diandra; assembly: GCA_949677035.1. NCBI lineage: Eukaryota > Viridiplantae > Streptophyta > Magnoliopsida > Malpighiales > Euphorbiaceae > Omphalea > Omphalea diandra. The sequence continues at coordinate 45,518 of CATIWR010092410.1, read as the reverse complement.
AGTCAACGTACATCCTTACCTTTCCATCTTTTTTTAGTACCGACACTATATTGGCCAACCATTCAAGGTAGTCCACCACCTCTAAGAACTTAGTATTTAACTGATTCGCTACCTCTTCCTTAACAAGCTGAGCCCACTCAGGCCTCATATTTTGAAGCTTCTACTTTATTGGTTTCATGTATGGGTAAGTCAAAATTTGTGTTCTGCAATTTGCCTATCAACCTTTGGCATGTCTTCGTACATGCAGGAAAAAACCCTCTAATATTTCCTAAGTAGCTATTCAAACTTCCTTCAATCATCCGGTGTGACGTCATTGATGATGAGCAAGATTTTTAGATTTTCCTGTGTGCCAAGATTATATGCAGTAGTATGCATAAAATTAATGTTAAATATGCTCATAAAATGATACATACTATGCACACTACCATCAGGAAACACATTACACAAGTAAGGAAATTAATCATTCATTGTCTTTAACTTAGAAAGAAATACATCTTCGTCCTCAAAGAGACTAGAAACAAGAACATCACTAGTAACAAGAAAGTCCTCTTCACCTGGCTGGTCAAGTGGAGCCTTATCTACTGAAGCCTTTTTCCTCTTATTTACCCATACTTCATCATTTAAAACTACAAGATCAACTTTCTGCAAAGGATCTGCTTTTTTCCATTCTATGTATCAACAACAGCCTTGACAACTTCCTCAAAACTCTATTTTTTCTCATCATCTGACAGCTTAATCTTTAGAAAATATGAGAGTTGTAGTTTCTGCCATAGTTGGATCAATCTCTACTACGAAACCTTACATTTCCTCACTTCCTATTTCTTCAATAGAGTTCACAATCATACTTTCAATGTCCTCTAGTTTGATACCTATGTACATAGTTTCAGTAAACTTACATGGCCAAGTATATTCCCACTTTGAATCTACAAAGGGTGCATTCTGTTTCATTGATTTAAGCTTATCCTTTATGTGATCTTTCTCGGTGGCCATAATTTTTTATCCGACAAATACTACTCAATTTGTTCAATGGCTATCCTCTTTTTATCATTCCATGACCATGTAGACTGAGGACCGTATCTATTTACCCTTCTTTTTCCTCTTCTTCTGACCATCCTCCCATTCAGGTGAGTCTGGATAATCCTGATATCCTAACTTACCAATATCTAACTAGAAAAAGGCCTTTTTAAACTCATCTATTTCCTCACCAAGTGACTCCTACTCCTCAACAACTTTTAGCAAAAATATTTTAGTTGCTTCCTCTTCCTTCACAAAGAAATCTGATGGTGATCTATGGAAGTCTTTTACTTCTAAGTTCAACTCTTTACCATGGTACCCTAGTCATTTCCCCATAGTTGAGTAGGGATTTTTGAGAATTTTGATATGCTAGTAGAATTCTTCCTTAACCTCATATCTTAGCAGAAAGTTTATGTTCTTCATAATCCACATAACTTTAGGATCAACCAGCTTATCGGTTATTCTAGCGATTTGAAACCCTCGAAGATACAGAACAACCATACTCAAAGCTAACACAATCTTATAACCTCTACATAGATGGACACAATCTCTTATTTGTAAGGAATCTTAACTTTTTTGTGAACAATGGATTGTACACTACCTAATGTGTGATACCATATTCTTCCTAACAAAAGTGAAAAAGTGATTGGGATGTCCAAGACTGAATTTCACCATTACTTTCACTATGCTTGTCTTTACCGTAATTTTAAGCACACTCACAGTCAGCCTCCTGCTACCATCATAGGCTCGAATGACATTGTCGGAGGCTTCCAAATCTTTCTCAGACAAACTAAACCTATGCAACGATTTTAATGGGCATATGTTAATCCCAGATCCATCATCAACCATCACACATGGTATACACCTACCTTTTACCTCAACTCGGATGAACAGGGCCAGATTATGGTTCCTTCTTTTTGGTGGTAGATCCTTATCTGAAAAAGTAATTTTACCCTTCTGAGTCACTAATGCAAAAGCATCCCTTAAAGTGGCCTCACTGGAAATAATCAAGCTAGACAAAGCTTCCACCACAGCCTTTTTGTGTTCATGAGAGGTGATAAGTAACTCCCACACATTAATCTGGGTAGGCATCTTCTTCAGCTACTTTATAATGAGGTTATCATCTTTCCTTTCCTTCATAACAAGCTCATATACCCTTTTATCAACCCAAGTTCCTTAGAGGCTTTCCTGTCAGGGTAATACTTCCCATTGTGAGTCACGTAGCTTAGCTACTCAACTTTTTTTTCTTCATCACTCTCCTTCCATAACTGAACCATTCTCCTCCTATGCACCTCATTTGCCTCCTCATCTAAGCTTTCCCATGGATTGATAGTATAAACAACTGGAACCTCATTCATAACTTGTTCGATGTGGCAATAACAACTTCCTCAAGAATCCTAAAATCTATTATAAAGGTCTTTTGATTTAGGGGAGGAACACTACAATAGTTTAGGAGAGGGTTCCCTTGAATTCTAGGCCTTCTGAAATTTGGTGGGACTATTATCTTATTATTGATGAGATTATAAATCTCGTGTCTCAGCTAGTAGCAATCATCAATGTTGTGACCTGCTCCTTGACGAAAAGCGCAGTAAGCATTAGCGTCATATCCCCTAGACAATGAATTAGGAGGTGGTCTCAATGCTAGAGGCATCAAAACCCCCTTCTTCTGCAGCATCTCAAATGCCTTAGATAGTGGCACACCAAGATCAATGAACTGTCTTGGTGCTCTTACCACATTTACATGGGTCGTCTTATTTCCCTCGGCCTGAGGCTGAGTCTGGGCACTTCTCCTTCCCCCATACTGTCTTTTTTTTTATTCAAATTCCAACTCCACTAACTTGCAAGCTTGCCTCTCAAAGGTCTTTAAAGTTTCTAACTAACATTCCCTAAATTCTGGCTGTAATACCAAGCAGAGCCCCTTTAACAATCATCTTGACTTGCTCTCTCTCTCCATAGGCCTTGTGATCGCCTTTTAAACCATTTTCTTCCATCTCCTGATGTAGTGATTAAAGCTCTCGCCTAGTCTTTTGCTTTAAAGACTCCAAATCTTATAGTGTGACCTCTAGATTAGAATTACATGCATAGTGCCTCTTAAAAGGTTCTGTCAGTTCCTTTTCATCTTTTCTAATAGTCTTTAGCTAGTTGAAGTGCCATGTCTATGCAGACCCTTCCGATGACAAATCAAAAAGTTATAATATGGTATCCTAGATGCCTCCATGATTAATACAAATGAATGAACATGGTTTTTAACATTCTAAATCCTTGTGAACTTGGGAAGTTATGACATACAAAAATTAATCAAGTTTGCAGACTAGCAATTCCTCAATGTATGTTCCCCTTTTCAAACCTTTAGCACCTAAGGACTTATGTATTTTCTCCATCTACTTGGCAAAGTCATCGAACTAGATGCTCTCTTTCTCATTTTCCACGGGTTTGTCTAAAACAATAACCTCACTTCCCACTTCTTGGGCAAGCTTACTTTCATGGTATTCCTTCATCCTAAATAAATCATTACAGGTTGGGGTGCCCCCATTAGAGCTTTCCCTTTATCAGTCCTATTAATAGAATCTCCCTATTTCAAAACATCATTAGCACATTTTGTTTACTTCCTCAATAATCCTCTCTTCCATCTTATGGTTGAAGTCAGCCAGCATTCTATCCAAGATTTCTAGTAGTATGGTTGGCTCCATGATCAAATTGACTTTTTGGCTCATACTCGGAGTCTTACTTTTTCTAGCAAATCGATTGCCTTTTCTCTTCTTTGAGGGTTTAGATAGAGCTATGATGGCTATAAGTCAAGGGTTATCAGTACAATGTATGAATAGATAATTGATGCATGTATACATGATATGCATGAGATCTTTTAAACATTATCCTTCCTGCATACGAGGTTTATTGGCTCTTTCCTAGGTGTGTCTCATTTTCATACCATCATAGCGCAAAGAATGCATGGTGCCGCCTCCGACCAAAAAGAGTTAAAACCTTGGCATAACATATACACAAAGGCATTAAAAGGAAGGAATCATTTACATTAAGGAAGAAATATATACAAGCAAGGAACAAAATCCCTTTAAAGAGAAAGGGATGTACATGAAAATTATTTATATAGTGGGGAAATACATAAGTATTTATGGGGAATAATTACATAAAGGGGATGGAGTAACATTTATACTTATATAGGGGATACCTAAACATGTTCTTTGAGAACTTTCGCTCTTTTTTAAAGAAGAAATGCAAACAAGAGGGATAACCAATCGCAAGGTACTATTAGCTCAGATATGCACCTCACGGTTGAAAAGGTTATTATAGTTTATGTCTCCTATAAGCTTAGGATGGTTATCGTAATCCCCCATTTTATATACCTGAAGGTACTAGGCTAATGAGTGATGAATCCTTCCAACAATCTATTAAGCTCAAATGAAGCATAAGTCTCAAGCTCGAAGAACCATTAGTTTATCTAAGGGCACCTAGTGCACGTGGTGAAATAATGAAGCTACATGAATGTAATGGACTAACTCATTAACAAGTTAAAAATATTAAAAGTGAAATAGAGATTAAATGTGAAGTCAATTTTGAGTCCCTAGTGGAGTGGCCACTATGAGGGCCTCGAGTTTTGTGATTGTGCTCAAATGAGTAGAATCTAGCTTGTGACTCCTATCTTTTATTAATCATCAAAGGATTGAGAGGATGGGGTTCTTACTTTGGTAATAACCTCTAGTCATGGTATGTAATTTGGATCAATGGGGGATCTATAAGGCCTTATACAAAATAAAAGAGCCTCTTTTTCCAAAGTTATGGTCAACATGGGACCAAAGGGGATAGTATTGATGCTATCCCTTGATGAAATATGGAGTCACCACCCGACTTTGGTTGAGACAAGAATTCATGTAAGGCAAAATTTAAACCTAATCTAAGTCAATTAGAAGGCTCATTTCATTTGCACCCTATTAGAGATTGGGTTCAAAAATTAGGTACGACTTAGGGAAGAGGTTAGGCACCCCCAAACCCCCCCGAATATTGGGATCCAGCCTTTGAGCATCTTTGGTTCACTTTTAATATCTTAATTGAGTTATTTATTAGTCCAATTAATGCCCCTAAACATATATCTAAGTGTGATTCACTTAAGCAAATTAAATCATCAACTCAAAGTGGTAAGCGGTCTTGCATCATGGGAAAAAGGGATAAACATGCATTGTCATTCATTCATCCATATTCAAGCATCAAAGAGGGAGCAGGGATCATGCCTTATGGCAAAGGGGATAAGCATTCACTATCATTCATTCTTCCATATTCATCCTAACCAAAATCATCCATAAACATATAAGATGATAATGAAAATCACATTCATGATCTAGCATTAGTATGGATACCTTTACCTAATGAAATAGAAGAAGTTAATAATCTAATGATGAAAAGCAAATAAAAGAAACTAAAGGAGAAGTAAATAAAATCCTTAGTAACCATCTTACTACACCTCTAAAGTCAAGGTACCTAAGCATACATCTAATGTCCATGTTAAAATATTTCATTATCACAAATTAGAATGCAAAGCATAATCAAAATGCAGGAAAATGAGCTAAAAAAGATAAAAATGCAAAGCATGTAGAGGATATTGAATGGCTAAGGCAAAATCCATCATAAAAGGGATCATAGGATTGATGAATCCTCACCTTATGTAGTAGCTCTAAAAGAACATGGCATCCATATGTACCACTAAACATGTAAGGTTAGCATACAACCCAAAAATAAGGGAGATTGAAGGGCTAAAACACTAATCATATGTTTTAAACACAAACATAATGGCAAAAGAGACTATCAAGGTCATTGGAACCTTAAGTTCCTCATTTGGTCACTATTAAAAGAAGGCTAAAACAAAACTTAACATCATACTAAATCAAAAATAAAGGAGCATGAAATGTTGTATGTAAATGAGTTATAAAATCACTTAAGTATCACCCTTAGGTTTCATTTTTTATATGAATAGGGATCCTAGGATGTTTAACCACCCCTTATTTTATTGCTAGAACATTAAAAAATCACATAAAGAAGGGTTTGAAAAAGGTGAAATCCAAGTAGGGGAAGAAGATCATCTTTAGTAAAAACTATCTACCAACCAATCTGGGTTGTACACCTTCGGTAAAGCGTTTTACTATGACAACAATTTTCATTTACCAATCATGGCATTTATGTCCAAAAATACATATGCATAAAGGTTTATTCATCATACATACCCAATCCAACATGTTTTGATGTACATATATGTTAACTAATGTTCAAGGCTAGTGGCTACAAACTTATTCCTATCTAGGTATATATACATGACATAAGGAGATAGAGTAGGAATTCAACAGACAACCTGAGCTATATGTGTCTATATGCAAAACTTTATGCTCCAAAGTATCCAAACCTTATGTTTTAGTATCTGAAAAACATAATTGCAATTTAGTAAGTCATGACTCAATGAATAAAAACAATAATCATATTCTTATGGCACAACCAATAATCAAATGTCATCAGGATACATTACAAGTACAAGAATTAACTATGCAAGTGCAACTGCAATAAATTGATTTTGTCATTACCTTGTAAGGCAAACACTGCTCATAAGAATTCATGTGATTCAAGTGACATTTGATTTTATTGGCAACATATAACAAGTGAATCATTTGATCAATAACATGTGCTAATATGACATATTGGTCCCTTTTTCCACACGATTTGTAAGTGTTTGACAAGCCAATCACAATATCCTTTTAGTTCTGCATGTAAGTGTTCATTCATAGTGGTATATCAAGTAATCATTAAGATCATATGCTTCTCACTTGGCTTGTATTCACATGTAAAATGTCATATTCACATGTAAAATGCCATAATTCAATCACATATGCATGTAATATAACATAACCTTATCATTAAATCATCACACATACACATTAGAATCCAATTATGGCTTTTACTCACCTTTTAATTCGACCAACCTTTGTGGTAGGTTTAGACCTCTTTCTCTAAAAGTGTTGGGATCCTAAAATTTGATACATATATCATTATAAAATGTCAAAATCAGTTTCCACGCATGGTATGGAACTATGGTCATGTTTCATGTAAATGGACCTAGTATTTAAGCATATTATTCTTGTGTGGCAGCATGACCTTGCTGCACTCTCACTATAATAACTCTAGATATACTTAACCAAATGACATGATTCTTTTTTGTCAAATAAACTAGACAGATAATGATATAACATAGTCAAATTTCATATCAATATAAGATATAGAAAATGTGGTGAATTTTTGAATTATGCCCTATTTCAATGTCATCTCAGTCTATATAGGTCTTACAATCATGGGTATATATAAAATTGTACAAATCCAATTGTAAAAATGATCTACCAATAGATACATATCACATATAGGAACATTTTTCCTATTTTATACATTGTCAAATTCAGTCTATAAGGTCACCAAAATAAATGGTCAATCTCAGGGTGAACAGGTTTTCAATACATTAAGAATCAGTCACAATAAAGGAGCAATATCTCATCAACCATGATATATTTGACAACAATATTATACAAGCATGTAGATTAAACATAAATATACAACTTTCAAGTTTGGCACATTGCCAAATTCCCATTCTATGGCCATCAAATTCTTTAAAAATAGAATTAAGAGATGAAATAAGTTTCATTAGGTTTAGGGTCAGTCACAATAAAAGAGGTATATCTTTTTCCATATAATAATTAAGCAAAACTTTTATACAAGTATTTATAGGGGACATAACCCTATAAATTTCATATTTTACACTTTGTCTCAGCATATAAAGTCATCAAAATATATGAAAACAACCAGACAGATGAGATTTCAGTTGATTGTGAACCAACCCTAATAAAGAAGCTATATCGCTTTACACACACCAAATTAAGCAAAACCCTTTTACATGCTTTCAAATGGGGAATAAAGCTACAACTTCCATGGTTTACACTTTCCTTAGTTCCTCTTTTATTGTTATGAAATTGCGGGTGCAACAAGATGCTCTAATAATAAAACTAACACAATCAGCTCTATTTTTCTTAAACTACAACCTCTATGCATAAACTCCACCTCAAATATTCCATAATTCTTCCTAATCATGCATGATTAACATATCATGAGGGAGCAATTTCATAGGGGAAGAAGATAAATTGACTTACCTCTTTTCCTAAAGCCAGAAAAGCTTAGGGTTCCTTCCTGGGCAGCTCATTCTTCTTCTTCTTCTTCTTCTTCTTCTTCTTCTTCTTCTTCTTCTTCTTCTTCTTCTTCTTCTTCTTCTTCTTCTTCTTCTTCTTCTTCTTCTTCTTCTTCCTTTTCTTCTTTTTCCTTTCTTTCTTCCTTAGCTCTCTCTTTCTTCTACTTTCCCTCACATTTATCCTCTCTATTATACTCCTAAAGGATGAAAAATTCAATTTGCAAACCTATTCTAATAAGACAACATCATGGTGTCTCATTTCCATTGGTTGGAAGTTCACTTTTCTTCTTTCAATCCCTCTTCTTCAGTCCTTCATTGCCTCCATCATTCTCCTAATCCCCATATGTTACTTATACTTTTAGATAAGCTCTAAAACACCATTATTTATGATGTTATAACATGTGCATAATATAAGATAATTTACCATGCAACTATACAAACATTACATATTTGTTCAAGTGTTCCAAATGCAATGGTGCAAGTGTCACCATCGTGCTTATCCATTTCACATATCTAAATGATCATTTACCTAATGCATATGTTGATGTAGAATAACAAATCATTCATGCAATGAATATGTTCATCTGAGAATGTCAATGAATGAGGATAGGGATGTTACATGTATAGCCTATAGATAAAGTTGTACAGCCCCTACTTCTTAGGTTTTGAAAATAGAGAAAAAAAGAAGAAGGCAAGAATTAGGGGGATTCTTGGTTACTTTTATGTATTCCTATGCCCTCAAAGGCCTATAAGTTCAATATTTTTCTCCAAAATGCTTAGGGAATGCATAAAATGAAGAGATTATGTCTAGTTTTATGAAGAGATTATGTCTAGTTCTATCTTAGAAAGAGTTAGAGTGAGTTAGGGTTTAGGGTTTTTATATTTGAAAGATGTTTGAGAGGTGATTTTGGTAGTGCAACCTTAAGGTTTTCAATTCTCTATCCCTTATTCAAATAAGAGGGTATCTATAGATAATGGATTGGTGCACATGGCAAAAAATGGTTATGATTGCACCATGGACGTGTCTAATCATAGAGAGAAAGATGAAATTCCTAGAATTAGGATTTGCATATGGATTGTATAGCCAAGAATAAGTTGTACATCCCTCTATCAAGGTTGTGTAGCCTTTGGGTTTAAGGGGGACCAGTTCTAGAAGGTTCTCAAGTCTAAGGTTTTAAGATGGGTTGTACAGTGTATTCATGGTTGTACAACCATAGTTTATTAGTTGTATAGTCTGTTGTCCTTTAGTGCCCTATAAAGAAGGGTTGAATAAGGCAATGATAGGTATTAACAATTTAAAATTAAGTGCGAAAAAGATGAAGAATCAATACATGAGATTTATAGAGGTTCAGCACAACTGGCCTAGGTCCTCTCTTCTAATATCTCCACTAGAGGTTTTACTATCTTGATTGCTCAAGGTGTTATCAACAACCTTTACACAAGTAAGTTTCAAGGCACTTACCAAGCCTTCACAAGTGATACATTTTCAGGCTCTATCAACCTCTTATAAGTAGATCACAAAGACTACTAACCTTAACCGAAAGTATTTTTCAGATACTACCTTTAATTTTTCATAAGATCTAGTTTTTAAGGTTTTCTAACCTAAGATTTCCTCAAATTAAATATCACACTTTTAAGAACAAGGAAAAACTTTCTCACTCAAGCAATAAAGGCACTAAAAGTACGTCTTAAAAAGTATGTTTAATGAGGTTGAGAATGCTAAGAGAATTTCTAGAAAGCTTATCTTTCAAACTCTGTTTTGAAGATAACTTTTCCAAGCTTTAAATAATCAACTTCTTTTGATTATTAGATCACTCTCTATTTAGCTAATTTATTGAAAAAAGCTTTGGAAATAGGAAACTTTCTTATTAAAACAGTTTTCTATATATTTTTGTTGAAAGTGGGTCCTTTTATACCATGAACAAAGAACTAGTAGTTAGAAAGGAAGCTTTCACTTCACATTGCATCTTAGAATAAGTAACACCATTGAGACATCCCCACGCCCATTGCTAAAGCATCAACCATCATTGATTTCATACAAACGGGTGGTTGTTAAGCAAAATGCACTTTCAACGGTCGTTGGCTCTATTGAAACGCCCATTAGGACTAATTGTTAAAGAGAACGTGACTTAAGGCTCCTTCTTTGACTTTGACAAAGACTTATATCACTTTTTTTTCAATGACTATTGGAAAAAAATAATGGTTGTTACTTTTAAACTTCAATGCCCATTGATGGGTCAAAGCCTATTGTTAATTCCCAAAAAGTATGAACTTGTTCCTTTGTTTTTCAAGATCTACACAAGTCCTTCAATGGCTATTGGATGGTTTACAACACCCATTGGCAACACCTTCAATGCCTATTGAAATATTAATATCTCTCGTTGAGGGATCTAGAGCTTAAAACTCTAATTGGAGCATTTGTATAATACTTTTGGTGAACTTTCAATGCCCATTGAATGTGCTCAATGCCTGTTGAGATATTGAGTGTGCCTCATTGGGGGGTCCAGAGACTTTGGCTCATTTTAGAGAGCTTTTCCAATTCCTATTGAGAAGGACCAACACCTATTTCAGATTCTATAAAGTTTTGCTCATTCTAAGGTACTTTGTCCAACACCTATTGTGAAACTGCAATGCTTGTTGTGAGGGCAAGATCAATGTCAGTTGTGAAATGGAACGTTCATTGTGAAATTCAAAGTGCAAGACTATGTCAGAGCAATTTTTCAACACTTATTAGGAATATGGGCAACACGTGTTGGAAGGTCTGAGGGATATACTTAAGTTAAAGTGTTTTTCTAATGTTTGTTGTGATATCTTCAATGCCCATTGACAGGTCCATAACGTTTGTTGACTAAATTCAATAATCATTGGTCTATCAAGCTAAATTGAGTTTGCATTAATCTTTACTCTCTAACATTTTAAGTTTTTAAACATACTTCCTTCTCCAATCATCATAGACCCAAAAATTGATATACCTTCAAGTTCAAACACAAATAACTTAGACAAAGATAAGTTCTTTGATATGTTTGTAATAATCAAAATAAGGCTTGGAACCTCAAGGTTCAACATAGCCATACTTAATGGGTTGTACAACCTTGCTTGATAAGCTATATAGCCCATCAAGTCTGGTAGGTTGCTTTTAGGCTTGGTTTTGGGTTTGGTCTTGGGTTTCTCCAAGGTATCTTAGGGCCTTTCATCTTTTTCTTTAGCAGTTCTCTTTGCATTTTTGGGGAATAGATTAAGTGATTTTAATCATTGAGCTTTGCATTTAGAGTTCTAAAATATGATGCTTACAAGGTGATTACACTAAAGGGGAATAGGGTAACAATGGTATTTGTATAAGGGGAAATCCTAACTATGTTTTTTAAGGACTTCAACCTTCATTTGAAGAAGAAATGCAAACAAAAGGGGTATCTTATTCTAAGGTGGTATTATCTCCTACATGCACCTAGATAGTTGAGTTAGTTTATATAGTCAATGGTTCCTACAAACTTGAAGGACGGTTTTCATAACCCCTCATTTGATATACTCAAAAGTACTTGGCTTATGAGTGATGAACTCTCCTCACCATCTTTAAAGCCTGAATGGAGTTTAAGTCTCAAGTTTGGAGAATTCATTAATTTTTCTAGGGGCATACCTAATGCATGTGGTGAAGTGTGAAGGCTATATGAATGAAATTAGACCACTTAATTACAAAGTTACTATGATAAAAAGTGAACTAGAGGTTAAATACAAAGTCAATTTTGAGTCCTTAGTGGATTCGTTATTGTGAACACCCTCAAGATTGTGCTTGAACAAGTGAAATCTTATTAATTGAGAGGATGGAGGTCATACATTAATAATCACCCTAAATAATGGCTTGTGTTGGGATCAATGGAGCATCCTTTAGGTCTCATGTAAGTTTAAAGCCCTTTTATCCAAGTAGAGGTCAATAGGGGACCAAAATAGGATAAAACATTAATACTATTCCTAAAAGAAGGTGTGGAATTACCACCTGACTTTGGTAGAGCCAAGAATTTGGGCAAGGCAAAATTTAAACTTAACTAAGTCAATTATAAGGCCTAATTCATCTTTATCCGATCAAAGATCAGGTTTGAAAATTGGGCATGATTTGGGAAAAAAGTTAGGCAAATTGCCAATATATTAGGATTCAGCCTTCAAGCATCTTTGATTCACTTTTTATCATTTTAACCATGTTATTAATTAATCTAGTTATGCCCCAAGCATGTTCTCAGTGCAACTCAATCAATCAAGCCAAAACATCATTATAATCAAATTCAAAGGGGGTGGAGGTCATGCAACATGTTGGGGGCGATCATGAATATCAATTAACTATACTTAAGATCATTATGCATAATTATCATCTCAAAATAACAATCATCAAGAGCATCATCCATGGCCAAGCTCAATTAAGCACCTATATCCAAGAAAACACATAAGTTAGTCATCAATATGAGTAAAAAATCACAAAGGTAAACAGAATAAGACTTATGCAAGTTAGAATCTCACTGTATCTCCAAGTCAAGGAACCTAAGCATATTTCTAAGTCCTCAATCCATCACTTAATTATCCCAACATTACATTAAACACATGATAACAATAATAACAACAAATGATACATAACATATGAATCATAAGGCATAAAGAATCATAAACATGAAATGCAAATGCAAGTTGGAGGATATTGAATGCCTAAAGTAAGAGTTTTAACATATGGAAACCTAGGGTTAGTAAACCCTCTTCCATATTTGCTCTAAAAGAGCTAATCATCCATACACATCACTACCTATATTAAGGTTAGGATGCTACACAAGGTAAATAATCATGAGGCAAAAATGTGTATAGATGCAAATATGAAACATAGTCGAATGGAAGGGTCATTAAGTGTGAAACTTTCTCCTTCAATTTAATCATATAACCACTATAAAAAATAAAATGAGTAGAGTTAGCTAGTTAGAGAGTTAGCCACCCCTAATTTCAGTGGTGCTAATACTTTGCTTATCAAAACAATGGAATAACGTGAGACTCTTAAGATCATAGAGATGATAAATCCCTCACTTGGTCATGGTCAGAACAACACCAAAATTAAAAAAAAAAAATCTGAATCACATTTAACCTCATAAAATAAGGAGAAGAAAGAAAATTTAGAACTTAAGAACCACAATTTAGAATCTAAACTTGGTCCTTACCCCAAGGTTTAATTGAATAGGGGTCCTAGGTTGTAAAATCTACCCCTATTTTGTCAAGGGAGCTCCCAAAACACCAAAAGAAAGCATAAAAGTAAGAAGAACCCAAATGGAGAAAGGAGGGAAATTTATAGCCTATCCTCAATCAAAGAGGGTTATACATACCAATTGATGGTTTGTACAACCTAAGTAATGGTTTGTACATACTATTAAAAGTTTGCACAACCTAGCTAAACTAGGTGTTTTTTCAAAAAAAAAAAAAGAAGAAAAAAATGGAAGAAGAAGGAAGGGAGGGGGACCCCTGGATGCTTTTGGATATTGTCTTACTCTCAGAGAAACTAAGTTTATGGATTGATCCTCTAAAATGCAAAAAGAATGCTTGGGAATGAAGTACAAGAGACCTTGTTCTACCTTAGATCTTTAGTACAAGGATTTAAGTGTTTAGGTTCTATGAATTTTAGGTTTTGAGTAGTGATTTTGGTAGAGTTTTGTTAAGGTTATCCAAGTCTCTTCTTCCTTCTTCAAATGGAGTAGCATTTATAAAGGAAGAAAGGTGCACGAAAGCTAGAATGGTTCTATTTGCATGGCATTTATGACCCATAATAGATAGGGCCATGAAGGCTTTAAAATTAGGATTTAAAGGATGTTTGTATAACCAAGAAGTTGGTTGTACAAACCTTTAGTTTTGCCTTGTACAACCCTCTAAATGCCAAGTGTCTATGTTCTAAAATCTTCTTTCTACTAGGGTTTTGTTTTGTTATTGTTTGTTATCATTCAAAACAAATCATTCAAAGTAGAGGAGTGAGATGAATGCCTTGGGGTCACATATTCTCTAAACATTCTCCCTGTTGACACAACATTCTCCCCCATTTTGAATGATAACAAAACCAAGATGCTTTGACACTAAATATTCATAACTTAAAACATTGAGGATACTAAATGTTACAATGCAAAAATACAAATGTTACTTACTAGGCTGAATATCAAATATACTATAAAGGATACCAAATGTTGAATGTTAAAAAACATAAAAGATACTAAATATTATGTTATCAAGTGAGTTCAAACAAGAGTATCTAAATTCAAACAAATAAGTGATACTAATCAAAGCATCCAACAATTCTCCCTCTTTTTATCATCATGACAAAAAAGAAATACTAAAAGCAACATTGAATGTGATACCATAAAATCTGATGCTAAGATATTACATAAAGAAAGATTCTCCCCTTAAAAATTTAGACCAATTTTCTCAAAAACAAAGCAAGCAGGATGATACCACAAAGAAATATGCCTTCTTAAGATATCTTATGATGTCATCTAAAACAAAGAACACTTAGAGAAGAAAAACTCCTCCTTATCTATGTGTTTTATTTTAACAAATCTCCCAAGATATTCAACCAATAATTCAGTTGACATTACTTGGGGTCACATGTTTCATTCATGTGTTGAGGATAGCAAGAGAGGAAGGATAGTTATTAGAGATCCATAATTTAAACTTCCATTTAGCAAAAGCATGGTAAACAATAAGGAGGAATAAAAATACATCATAGTTTATGATTTTCAAAAAATAATAGCCTCTTCAAATCTGCAGCTCCGCTCACCATTTGATTTTCCATTTTGAGCAGAGGATGAGGAGCCTTAAATCCAACAAAAATTAAACTTTCTTTAGTACTCATTTTCTTTTGGGTCTATGTGGGTTAGCAACAAAAACATGTTCATCTTTTAATCTAGCATAACAAAAGTACGCTTTATGGTCATATTTTCCATAATAAAAGCATTGCCAAGTGAATGCTTTTCTAGGCTCATTTATGGAGCAAGTGTGAGGTAGCTTCCTAAAAGATTGATGTATAAAACATAAAGGAACCTGTGCATTCCTGATATACTTAGTTCCATAAATAAAGGCATGATTTGCCATTAGCCTATAAAAGTGTGAATGTGAATAGTTGGTGTTGTGCTCATGAGATTTTGATGAAGGTAAGGGTATTCTAGATTTGAAAGGTGCTCTCAAAAACTTTAGCTTAGAGATGGAAGATTTAGATTGATCAAGTTTTTCTTTTCCTTTTGTAAAAGAGGGAAGTGAATCCTTCAAAGTTGAGATCTCTTTCTTAAAACTCATAAAAGACATAATTTCATAAAACTTTTTTTCTGTATTCCACGCCTCATTTTCCTTTTGTAATAAATCAAAACTTTTTTTAAGTTCCATCAATTTAGTTTTTAAAATTTTATTTCTTTCAAAACTTTTATTAAGATCATTGTTGGTGGATTTTAGGGCCTCAATAAGATTTTCAATAATAAAAATGTCTAATGTCTTCTAACTCTTAATCGTCCTTATCTAAATCACTATTAAAAGAGCTAGAACATACCTACTTTGAAGAGTTATCCTCTAAAGCCATAAGGCAGAGATTGGTTCTTTCTCTTCTTCCAATCCTTAGCTTTTCTTCATCCTCACTTAGTTCAGATGCACTAAAATTATCCCAAGTAGCTTTATATGCTTTCTCCTTCTTACCCTTTTTCTCTACTTTGCCTTTTGGATAGTTTGCTTTCATGTCGCCAAGTCGTTTACATTCATAACATTTAATATGCTCAAGCTTCCCTTTGTTTATCTTCTTTAGCATCCTTCTGAATTTATTTATTAGGAGAGCTACATACTCTTCATCTAGCACTTTATCATCGGAGCTAAAGCATTTGGAGGTAGCTTTGAGTGTTATTCCAATCTTCATCTTATTTACATCTGTAAATGTGGATAAAGCTTATCTATTTAGGCTCTTCATAGTCAATGAGACTGCCCAGTAGCTCATCAAATGGCATGGTTTTCGAGTCCTTGAGAGAGGTGACCTTACCAAGCCACTCCTTAGGTAAACACCTCAAAACTTTCTTCATAAGTTCCTCATTGGTGAATGTTTTCCCAAGAGCCTTCATTTCTCTAACAAATGTTTTCCCAAAAGCCTTTATTTCTCCAACAATCTCAATGAGTCGATCATACATTCTTGAGATCATTTCATCAGACTTCATTAGGAAGGTTTCATACTGGAAAATAAGGGTCTCCATCTTATTTTCTTTGACTTGATTTGTTCTTTCATGTGTGATCTTCAATGCCTCCTAGATTTCCTCGGTAGTTGGCTTCATGCTCATTCCGTTGTACTCACTTCTACTTAAAGCACAAAAGAGCGTATAGATAGCCTTGTCATTATTAGTAACTTGTCTTAGACATCTCATCATTATCCTTCTCTATTTGAGTCCCATCAATAAGTGTCTTCATTAAAGAGTATGGACATTTCTCTGCAATTCTCCATAGCTCAATGGACTCAGATATAAAGAAATAGTACATTTTGTTTTTCTAATACAAGTAGTTTGTTCCATTAAAGAAGAGAGTTCTCATCATTGATTGTCCTTTTAGTCCATGCTAATTTTAGTACCATGATCTTATCCCTCTTGCACTTAAGCTTCAAAAGATATTAGGTTTTTATACTAAGTATTGGTTTGGATGGAGAAGAGGCAACCCAATAAGGGGGTGAATTGGGTTGTAAACAAAACTAAAAACAAACTTATCAAAAGCAATAAACACAAATCAACACAGAGTTTTATAATGGTTTGACAATGTGCCTACTCCACTCCCCAAGCTTTCACTTAGGCTTTCTCTATTCTCTTTGTAGGCTTAAGAACAACTTTTCTCTAGGCTCAAGGATAACCTTTGCTTTTCAGACTTAAAGACAACCTTTACAACTATTCTTTTTTAACAAGAAATAAGAGAGTTAACCCAACCCTTGGTATTTTTATAAGGTATAATACCAACTTTTTTACCACTAGCAAGGATAGCTCCAAGCAATGTCAATGCCTTTTAATTAGGCAACAAATATACTTTTAGTGCTTAAGAAAGCCTACTCTTAAAGAGTTACAAAGGAATCATCACTCTACCTAAATTAAAGCAACACCAAAAGGTTTGCACAAAGAGCTTGCTAGATATTCTTTAGTTGATTACAAATGTTATCCAAAGTTTCATCATGTTTTAAGATCTTTAAAAATGTTCTTTATATAGCATAACTTCAAACTAGCCGTTGGAATAATTAATGTTCAGTCTGACAGTTTTTTTGCAAAAATAGCCATTAAAGGTGACAATGGCTATTAATTCTTAATAACGCCTATTGATCTTGTAATGGATAGTTCCAACTCTTGTTGTCCATCCTTCCATAACCATTGTGGCTTTAATAATTTGTTCCACTGGTCATTGGTTTTTTGCTAAACCCATTAGAATTATTGTTCAATGCCTGTTGTGTTTCCATGATGGTCGTTGAATGGTCTAGAACTCTTTTGACATTTACAACACCTATTCAATGCTCGTTGCAAATTACTCAATGCCTATTGGAAATAGTTCAATGCCCATTAGGTGGTCCAAAACACTTTAGGCATCTATAGCATTTAATCAATGTCCATTGTGAATTTATCAATGCTTGTTGAAAATTGTTCAATGCCTATTACATTCATTCTCTCCTTTTACCATTTGTCGGGTCTGTCCATAGGATACAAAAACACTAAAGTATAAATATTAGAACTTTTAAGGTTTTGTTATTGTTTTGTTATCATTTGAAACATATCATTCAAAGTAAAGGAGTGAGAACAATGCCTTGGGGTCACATGTTCTCTAAATATTCTCTCTGTTAGCACAACAATATATTCATAAATGACAACTCATCCAATTATAACTATGTTTTTTTGGAGTAAAACATTATAAATGACATGTAATTAAATATGAAATCTTCACTTCACAAATAATTATTGAAACAATCCATCACTTGAAGTAAAAAAAAAAACATAAAAATGACATATCTTTCAATTCAATATTATGAATAAGAAGACATTAAAAAATAAAAACAAAAATAACAATATACTAGTTCTCTTACAAGCTTAATTAAGTAGGTAATGCATTATATATATATATATGGGTGATGGACTTACAATACATACACACACACATGCTTATTATGTATAAAATATGTACATAATAATAATGTTTTCATTTTATTTGTGCCCCATGATTTGAACTTTCAAATTAAAATTAATTATTGAATTTGGACATTTGATTTGATAATTATCAAGCTTAAACTTTAATGTTAACAATATGTATTTCAAAGGAGTTTAATTGAATAGTTTTAATTAAAAATAAGTGCTTATGGCTAAATTTAAGTACCTTTTTGTTAATTTTTCATATGAAATGACACTTAAATAATATTTGGCATGAGATTCTAGTTTCCTATATAATGATAATATTCCCTATTGTCCAACTTCATAAATATTACAAGTGATTTCCTAATATTGTCAACAAGCATAATAGCTCTGCATCTAAAATGGCATTAGATCAAAATTAGATGTATCATAGGCTTACAAATGGTTATGTAAGCCTAGAGTTCTTGGTTGGTTTGAATAAATTTATAGAATTTCCATGTAGTAAACCTTAATGGTTAGACAAAACTAAGATAAATTGTCCATGTACACTTAACAAGTGTGAAACTATGCTTATCAAGAAGTTGATATCGTACAATATCACTTGATAAAGAATGGCTTCATATCGGGGTATTATGTTTGGATAAGACATGGGGAAACGAAACTAGTCTCATGTTAGAATTACAACGATATCCAATCATAAGTTGAGTTAGTTGAAAATGCATACCATAATATGGTTATGAATGTCACTGGAACTAATTTCAATCCTAATGAAATACTAGATGAACCTCACAATCCTAAAGCGCAAAATTTTTTTGACATGTTAAGTGTTGTGAATACAAAATTGTGGGTCAACTATCAAAAGCATTTGCAATTATCATTAGTCACTAAAATGTTAAATTTAAAGGCAGAGCACCATATGTCTTAAAAAGAGTTTGATGATATTGCTTAGTTGATAAAGGAGGTGGTGTCAGATGATAATCTTGTGACATATAACTTTTACAACACTGAAAGGTTTGTTAGAAGATTAGGCTTACCAGTTGAGAAAATCCATTATTGTAAGATTTGTGGCTATCAACGCTACAAGAGAGCATCTCGAGTAAAGTCAAATACAAAAATGAAAATAAATGTACCTATGACTATTGGATTTTTAAGCCCTAAGATGCAAGCCCAATAACAAAAAACTTTTGAATTTGTCTCCTAAAATGCAAAGGGGGAAGTTGTAAAGGAAGAAGAGCAAAGCTTAAGGAAGCCTTAGCTCAAACCCAATCCATAAAACCATCCTACCATCATCTAAATGGCTATAAAGCCATCTTACTTAGTTGTGTATCCAAGACAAGAACCCTAGTAGATAAAAGATTTTGGAACCTAGACCCTTACCATTCACATGTTTATAAAGTCGACCCTTTAGCTATACAAACCACTTTAAAACTCCAAACTCCAAAACATTCTTGGCTTTTGTCTATTATGGGTCAAGGATAGGATGCAACCGGAGCCATGCTAGCTCAAATACACCCACTCCCTTTATAAATATCCTTCATTTTAAAGAGAGAGGATAGGCTTGGAAACCCTAGTGTTACTCTGCTAAAATTCCAACTTAAATCACAAGAATACATAGAAACCAAACACTCTAATCATTTACATAAAGATCTAAGGTAGTTCTAAGGCATTTGTTACTTGAATTTGCATATATACCTTTGCATTTTGGAGGATTGATCAAACCATAGTGCCTTTAAGGGCAAGAGAATCATCAAAAAGCATCCAAAGCATTTGGTGGCCTCCACCCCTCCTTCTCTTTTTTTCTTCTTTTTTTTTTTTTTGTTTTAAAAACCTGGTCACAAATGGTCGTACATATTAGTTTATGGTTTGTACAAGTATCTCAATAGGCTGTACAAACTAGTTTGTGGTTTGTACAAACCTCTTAATAAGTTGTACACTATTTTAAGACCTATTTTATAATTATCAAAAAATTAATAAAAATTCATAAAATCTTACTAGGATCTTCAAAATTCATGAAACATTATGATCATACTAATTAATATGATTTTTTTAGCAATAATTAATATTTGAGTCTACCAGGTCGTTGTCAAACCACCACACTCGATGGTTGGTGTTCGTTGTTAGTGGGCCTTAGAAAAATCGGCGATAGTCACCTTATAGATTTTTCTGCCAAGAGTTCCTAAAAATTGATGATGCCATTATACAAGTTACCATTTGTCCAAAAACGACAAAAAATAAAACTTTGATAAAAACTCTAACCAGTAATTTCTTCATCATTCGTTTTTTTAGACGAATCAAGTGTCAATAAAAATCTTATCAAGAAAGCTTTCTATAGAAATTTGCACTCAAAGTGGAGCTGCCATTAGAGAGAGATTGTAATTAAAGTTGCTGCCCTTTTTGGTCCATTTCTCTTTCTCTCCGTGCACCATGTGGCGCTGGTGCAGGAATTGGTGAGGATTGCACCAGCTGCTACTTGTACCCCCATTTTCTTTCTGGTTTTGCAATGGCTTCTTGGCTGCTTACTGAGTTTTTAAGTTGGTTGGTTTTGGCTTAAGCAAAACAAGCCACGTTTTGCTCCCTTTTTTTTTTTTATTTTTTTTTATAACATGATCTTTATCTTAATTTCATAATAACATGAATCAAGCAGACACGTTTGCTCCTCTATTTATTTATTTATTCCATTTCCTTTTTTATTTTTTTGTTTGTTTGCTTTTTTATTATTTCATTCATTTTTCAATTTTTCTTTTTCAAAATAATAATAATAGTAATAATATAATAATTTAATAATATTAATTCAATTGTCAAAATTCATATAATTAACATTTATACTGTAAAAAATATTTAATTTCTTTAAAATTAAACTTTCCCCCCATAATTAAATTAATTTTCATAAAATATATAAGTTAACTTAAATTAAATTAATTCTCTTAAACATAAATATAATATCTTTATTTCAGTAAATTAACATTAAAAATTACTTAAATTAAATAAAAAAATAAGTTGCAATTAATTACTTCTCATGGTCTGAAACATTTCTAATAAATAATTTAATTTCTCAAAATTAATAAACTCTTCTAATGTAAATAACTTAATTTCTCATAATTAAATACTTTAAATGAAATCAATTTACATACTATTTTTAGTTAAATCAATTTAATCAATAACTTAAATAAATCAATATCCTTAACATTCTTTAATTAAATTCCTTAATCAGTCACTTAACGTAATAAATTCACATAATATAATTAACATTAAAATTACTTAAATCATATACTCATATTAATTTGAATTAATTTTCACAAAATTTTTAAATCTCAATTAAATTCATATCTTTAATTTCTTAAATCATTAAATATATTTTCCTACCATAAAACTCATATTAAAAATATTAAATATTATCATACGCTCATTTAAATTTAAATTCTTAAATATAAAATACTCATTAAACATAACTCTTTAATTGATAATGAATAATATAACTTTAATATTATTAATACAAAATTATTTCTCTTTAAAATACTAACATAGACATTACCTTATCTCTTTAATTCCATTAAAATATATCTAATAATCATTAAATCATTTAAAATTCACAATCATATATACAAAATCAGGGAAAAAAATTATTAAAATAGATTCGGTTATCAGCATAAGTTAAATTAAACTTACTACAAGTTTTAGAGGCTTAAGTCTTCCCATTCTATAACGTCGGCGCATTCCAAAATTTGGATCGTGACATGTTTTTCTTGTCTAATGATTCTTTTTATGTACCATTCTTTCATTTTTATAACATATTAATTTGCATTGTACAATTATTTTACTGTTAAAGACTAATTCATAAAAGAGGCATATATAATGGGAGAAACAAAAGAATTGTTATTGAACTTGAGATACATTTATGACTGAAAAGTAGGTTGGGTTTAAGAAATGGGGAAGAAGATTCATTACAAGAGGTCATTTATACGTAATCGAATGGTCCTTTTAAATTATAATGGTCATTCAATTAGTTTAAATATATGATGAAACATTTACCATCCATTATCCCTTTAGGCAACTAAGGAATAAAGATCTCTAAATCTAGAGAGAAAAAAATAGTCATCAAATGGAACAAAAATAAACAGATCATCCATAAATAATGATCTAATTAGCAAGGGGAAAAAAGACCAAGACAAGTAGCATCAGTACCACTTCAATAGTAGCAAAAGTTTAAAATTTAACTCAAGAATCCCCATAAGTTCTCAATTTAAATCAAGAATCTATTGCACCGCTACCCTAGTGAAAAAGATTTATTTATATGGACTTCTTATTTTACCTATTGGGATTCTTGATTTTGGATTTAGGCATTTTGATTTTATGTTGAGCAATATATTCTGTTACTTATTGTTTGCTTTTATATTATGACTTGATTTTATGTAAATGATAATATCTTTTTCGTGGACTACTTGTAATGTCCATTTAGAAGCAAATTAAAACAAGTTCTTCTTGATTTAGGTTACCGTATTTCAGACAAGTTCTTTTTGATCCAGTTTAATGTAATCCGGATAAGTAAACTCAATATCAATATAATGCTCTATTTATTTTGGCTAAATTATTTGTTGTACTTTTTTATGTTGTTTGCTTGTGTTTTTAATTCTTAATATAACATATTGAGTTTTATGTTGTTCACTCTCCTTTTAATGGTCCGTTTTCTGCATGAGGCTTCATTCAAACATTTTATTAAACATATTGTGTACAATATATATGACATAAAATCAACAGTAAAACAAAAAAGATTGAGTAAATATACTCTAATTTAACACCCATTATAGTCAATTGGCATCCAAAATAAGGGAGACTTTAACCAAAGGCGTTACAAAATAAGATTGTTCCCTTATAATGTCGTACTTACAAAGTAGAAGCTTACAAAATAACCTTAACGCTTACAAAATCAGGTCAGCAATCATAGCTTCTACAACTAAAAGATTTATACTAAGGCCTACAACCAATAATTGCCTAACTACTCTAAATCATGTTGACACGGTTATCACTATCATTTATAGATAATAATCAATATCAATAAAACTGCCGATGTCCATCGACATTTTTCTCTTTTTCAACTTCTCTACATGCCATCTTCTCCATTTGTGATCCTTCTTAACAAAACCAAGTATGATTTGTTTTGCTCTTTCATAAATTGGTCTGTCAGTCCGCCTAAAATATTAACATGAATCATTCTCATATAATATAAACCTCTTACATGAATTATGGTTTCTCCATGAGATTCTCATAATGCATTACTTATCACAAAAACAAAAATCAATAGCATTATTTATTATTTTACAGTATAAAAGAAGCAAGAAAAATGAGATGAATAAAGTAAATTATAGAACGTATAAAATGAGTTAAGCGCTAAATGTCTCTCTTTTTAAAACTAAGGGCCTACATGAGAGTGAGTTAATGAAGTTAAAACATGGAATAAAAATGAGTGTAAATAATTTATTTTATTTAGAAGTACAATTTTAATTTGAGTGCAATTAACAAAGGTTAATTTTTCACATTCTTTAACTTTTTAAACCTATTTTTCTTTAACCCCAATTTGAGAGGTAGACAATGAAATAAAAAAGAAGTTAAAAATAAAATATTTGATAAGACAAATATAACTTTAAAGTGTTTTGATAATTACTAAATGCTCTATAGCAATATTTTGTAAATGAGTGTAAATAATTAACTTTGTTTAGAAGTACAATTTTAGTATGAGTGCAATTAACAAAGGTTAATTTTTCACATTCTTTAACCTCTTAAACCTATTTTTCTTTAACCCCAATTTGAGAGGTAGACAATGAAATAAAAAAAGAAGTTAAAAATAAAATATTTTATAAGATAAATATAATTTGAAGTGTTTTGATAACTAATGCTCCATAACAATATTTTGTATCTTAAGTAACTCCCCTCTTACATTTTAAAACTCTCAAACAAAGTTAATTTATTATTTCTTTTAACTCTATATTATTTTTTTAAAACTCCAAAATAAGATAAGAATAATTAATCTCCATCCATTGCAAAGTCTAAGGTAAGGAGTATTTTATAAAACTTTAATGCCATTAATTTTTATTTTATTTCATTACTTCACTCTTGTTAGCATACTTTTCATCGCTTCAAAACTCTTATGCAAAGCATAAGGTAAGAAGTATTTAGTATCTTTTTATATTTCATAATCGAACTTAGCAAGTATATTAATTTATATATTTTTTTTCCATGTTGGCATCTGATTTTAGCATATTTGGACTTAAACACTTAAATGTTCGTGATTTACAAAATTAACCATTAAATTGTAATAAAAAAAGTTCTTCAGATTTTAGAAAGTTCGAACACTTAATTATTCCTAAAATAAATGTGAAAGGAGCATTTGCTAGTGGCAAAAGAAACATCTTAAAGCACATGGTCACACGGGGCTTCCAAAATAATTTTAGCGAACGACGAGGCAAGTCGAAGCCCTAAAACGCGTGTAATCGATTTCTCTCCCTTTGTTTTTTTGAGAGAGATCTGTGAGAACAGTAAATTAGCTTTATCATCGCCCAAGCTTAAAAATGGTGAGTTCTACCTTTTTACTTTCTTCTGGCTCTGTACGCATATGCATGCCATGTTTCGTTCCTGGGCGTATCTGTTTTTGCTGTACTAAGTTGTGATTTACGTTTATTACTTCATGTTTTCTTCTTGAATTATCATTCTATACATTTTTTCTTTAATTATTCTTCTATTAATTTTACAATTTTTATTTTGAAAGATTTCATATGCTATTATCTTCACACTTTGTCGATTTTGATTCTATTTGCTTCCTCTTTTTAAGTGGTTGTTAAGAAAAGAAAATAGTTTCATTTTCTACCTATATAACTCACTCCTACAGGTCAATTAATTGAGTTTGGTTATTGAATTACCAATTAACCGACAAAAGAAGAAAAAAAAAATTGTAATTCCTTTATCCGTCATTTAAAGATTTTCTCACACTTGAAGTTTGAATTTTTCTGTACGCTTTTTCGATTATGAATTGAGTTATCATGTGTCCCCCGTCCCCCCCCTCTCCTTTAAATCCTTTTATCAATATGTATTTAATTATTATCTCTTATTAATGCTGTGTTGGACGACATTTCTGTGCTGTTTTTTTCCCTCTCTTTTTGCAGCACAAGTTAAATAGAGGCAACCGTGACAAAGTTCAGCAGTTCATGACAATAACAGGGGCAAGGTAACCTAGTAAATTGCATTTTTGTTTTCCTTGTTACAGCCTATTATTACATTTGATCTTGGTATTGAACATTCTTCATATTTTACTGCTTACATGTTAATTGATTAGATGGTAGATTTGACATTTTAAGGAATTTATCTCTCTCGCACACACCGATGCAAACACATACATAATGAGATTATGGAAGGAAAAGTTTTGCATTTATTTCTATGGCATTGTTCATTATAGTCCTTTCTCTCTTTTTGCTAACATACATAAAAAAAGTTTGTCCAGTTCAGGTGATTTCTTTGAATGGAACCTACGTATATGCTGTAACAGTTGTGGTTGGAACTGCCATTAGTTTTTCTTTTTTTGATTCATTATATTCTAAACATCTATTGTATAAAAGGCATCTGCTGCAAAATGTATTATTCAAAATTCCTATAAAACTAAGTATTGATCAAGTAAAGCCTTTTAGTTTCCAGAGACAATTGTCAATTGCCTCCTGGAGGAGTGTCTTGGAGGCTCCCAGTACCTTTTTTTTTTGGTTATTGTAATAGTCTTGATTTTGATTGTTGCTTCGTTAATAGTCATTTGTTCCCTTCTCGATATGGGAAAATGTCAAAGGGGGAGTATGCATTTGCGCCAACTGAAATTAGTTCTTGATAGTCTGGCAATGCCTCCTGATTAGGATTTAAACAGGTGTAGGACTAATATCACCTATCAATTACTGATTGACCATGGAGCTTGAAATATCATTATAAAAATTCGGATAATTGTACCTAAAGTAATTATTTGAACTAGAATCAAAAGATTAGATCTACATATAGTTATCCTCTCATGAAATTAGGTTCAGGAATATATGTTGGAACCTCAGATCAAAGTTGGAACCTCAGATCAAAGGGTTCTTATTTGTAGGTTCTTGAATAGAGTCATGATTAATATTGTGTTCCACACTTTTGGAAAAAGATCTATTAACTACATTATTGTTGTTGATTCTAGTAGCAATTGTTTCACCATAGCTATCACTATTACTAGTACCATTGTCACCACGACCACGACCATCACTATCATCGTGTTTACCACTACAACTATTATCAGCTTACTTGTCATCATCATTTCAACTTCTTCAATTCAAAATTTATCTGAAGGTAGGAGAAACATCCTATACGATTCTCAGTGGGATCAAGATCAATGATTGGGATTGGCTCTTCGTCAATGTTTTGTACATTTAACCAGCCAATGTCCTCTTAGTTAAGGATTCTCCCTCTCTTCTATTATTTGTCATGGTGATGGTAAATCATCTTTGGGGTTGTTAATCCAAAATAGTATTATCAAATTTTATGTTTCATTCAATTGTTGCTAAATTATTCTTTTTGTGAAGCTTAAATTTAGCTTTACATTTAACATAACTTGAACCCACTTCTAATCTATGTGCCAATAGAGCCAAAATTGTTGTTGTTACTTTCACAATTTCATGTTGATGTTGTTTGGCTTTAATCTATTATTCTATCCTTGTTTTGCTGCAACGTAACTGTAGCATGTACTTCATTTAGCTACAACTATTCCAATTCCCATGGCATGGTGGTGTACTAATATCTTTGGGTGGCTGCTTTATGGCTTTTTGAGCACTTAATGACCCAAATGACCCTTTCTTATTTTCAAAATATTGCAAATGACCCAAACACAATTACTCAACATTATCAATGCCAAGCTTAGCAAAGTCATATAATGTAATTCTGTAATCATAATAATGACATAAGCGGCTACTTGTAATAGTGTTTTAATGATTGTATCCTTGTCAAGGTAGTCAAAAGCTATAGGCGCACTCAAGGTGCTATAGTCTTTTATCGCTCGAGACACAAGGCGTACAAAAATCCGCTTGCCTGAGCAAAGTAAGGCCCAAATTTCTAGAAAGTATTTTGTGTGTGTGTGTGTGTGTGTGTGTGTATGTATAAGAAAAAATCAGCTTCATAAGTAAGTATAAGAACATTCAACACATAAAAAAATAACTTAAAAGTGAAGATAGCTAAAATTAGAAACCTAAAACCTGCATAAAGTTATTAGATTTATGTTTGCCAACGTCTAAGACTCTTAAGTTCAAAACCATAAACATAAAGCTGATAGCTATATAATAAAATCCTAAAACTTATCATAGTAAAACCATAAAATGACAAGTTTTAACAAAAAACTGCCATAAAACTTATCCTAATAAGACCCTAAAATTCATTACTAGAATCTCCATTCAAATCTTCATCACTTTCAGCTACACTGCCACTCTCATATCCTTTAATCTCGTCCTCATCTGAGGACAATTCTATATCTTTTAGAACAGGTTGTGATTGTGAGACACTTGAACTTACCCCTAACTCGGCTGATTTTGCTTAACTTCTTGTATTCCTAATCATTTCTCCAATTACAGTTGCACTTGCTATTACACCCCATGTCAAGCCATTATTGTCTCCATCACAAGATACACTATCTTTTTCTACATCTTCATCTATATATGGCTGAGCACCCAATTTCCCAATTAGCCATTCATTGCTTTTATCAATATTCTCCATGGAAATTGGATCAATAACATCTCTTCAATCATAGCATGCTTTAAGAGTTTGATTGTACTTCACATACATTAAGTCATTTAGCCTTTGCAGTGCAAGTCTATTTGTCCTTTTTGTATGAATCTAAGTAAGAATAATGTCCAAATAAGATAAGTTAATTGAAAATACACTTGGCATAATTTAAACTCTTTAAGTAATAAAAAATTTGAAGTGTATACTTGCTCAAAAACACTCCAATTCCTTTTACAGCTTGATGCGCTACAAGTTAGGTTAAGAATCTTTATAGCTAGCTGCTGTAAATTTGGGGCAAAGCTCCCATAGTGACTCCACCATTCAACTGCAAATCATTTTTATCTATAATCAATACACTATATAATAAACTAGTACTTAAGATCTAAAAACTAATATTAAATCTACAAATTAATATTCTTTAGAATCTAAACAATAAATACTTAATAAGCCAATCTAATTAACCTAATCTTAAATCTAACTCAACTTTAAATATTAAATACTGGGTGCTTTTGTCTTCCTTGATCTATTAACCAATAAAATGCCAAAAATATCTTCAACCCCCTTGTACATGGATAACTCACTCATAATTTTATCTTGGACTTCTTGACTTTGAACTAGTTTTCCTATGTAAGCACAAAGTCCAACTATGACCTCTTCATCAAACTCAATAGCCAGATTACCATAAAAAAATTCAGGATTTAAGAAATGACCAGCGACATGTAGAGGTTGGTGAAGTTGGCATTCCCACCTTTCATCAATAATTTTGAAGACATCTTTGTACTTCTGCTCATTACCTTTGAAAGATTTCATAATAACTTCCTTAGCACAATCCATTGCTTCATATATGTATCCCATAGCCAGTTTCTTCATTATCAAGAAGTCGGAGAACTCGAACTAGTGGTCTCATAACTTTTTACGTATAAACAACAGTATTCCGAAAGGAAGACATCAAAATTGTTTCTACTGCACACTTTCCTTTTGTTTCCTTTGTCATGGACTAGAGACCCATCCTTGTGAAGTGAACATAGCTCTCAATGAACTCTTTTGTTTGTGAATGCATTGCAAAGTTAGATAGGAAGTACAAAATCTAGTTTTCCCAGATCGAATCAACTCCTTTTGTTTTGTAAATTCTCTCATCATATTCAAAAGACGAGTATGGTTATATGTTTAACTTGTCATGCTAATTGCCCTCTTTATAGTGTTTGAAATCTTCCCAATATCTTCCAATATAAGATCAATGCAATGCATTGCACAAGGTGTCCAATATAAGTGAGGTCTTTTTGCTTCTAAAAACTAGCCAACCAACTTAAATTTAGAACCATTATCGGTTATAACCTGTGCTACATTAGCTTCCCCTATTTGCTCTATAAATTTGTTGAGCATTTCAAATACTCGCTCAACTGATTTTATGACAATTGAGGCATCAATAGACTTCACAAACTTAGTTCCAATTGGACAATTGACTAGGAAATTTATCAAACTCCTATTGGTTTTGCTACTCCAACCATCCGACATAATAGAGTAGCCATGCTTTAAATTTGGTCCATATTGCCCGATAGCTTCAATTGCCATTTAAAGGAATCCAAACAAGCAGCATTAAAAGGAAATCCAGTCTGGTAAAAGAACCTGCTAATGTATTGGCAAGCAATGACTCCTTTCTCATTGTCTAGTGAGTCACTAATATTAGTTTTCCTTAATTTTCCCTGTTTCCTAAGTTCTACCGCTACCTCAGGCTTCTTGAACATAAAAACATCTAGAGGACCTCTTTTCTAAGGTATTATCATCTTCCCTTTGCTGTTTCTAGCACTACTTCTTCCTTTATTAGCTAATTTCTTTCCATTTGAGTTGATCGGACACTCTTTCTCATCATCTTCAACCTCAATCATGTTTTCTACATCATCAAAATCTGCTAGCTTGTCATAATTAACTCGTTATTGCTTTTTTCCATCATATACTGCTGTAATTCCAGCTTAACATGTTCTGGACACTTCAAACACTTCTTTACATTTCTATTACCCCCAATGTGATGTAGTTTTGCCTTGTACATACCAAACTTTATCGCTTTCCTGCAAAATGAACTAGTCACTGAATTGGTGTCTTTAAGATCTTGCAAGTTGTTGTATTTCCATGCTGGATCTTTCTTATTGTCATTAGGTAGAACCATCAGTGCATGATTGCCTATATCATAAAAACACAAAGCTATAATAAGCAAGTTTGATGTTTGTAATTGTTTAGATAGAAAAAGTTTGCAATAGTAATTGATAGCAAACGTTTGATGTTTTTGAGAATAAAAATGTAAAGAAAGAATAAAAAATAATAATAATGTAAAGAAAGAATAAAAAATAATAATTGGCTGAAATATGAAGTGAAAACCTATCAAAAGAAAGTTAAAAATTCAGTTTATAGTCTCCACTTGATGAAAAAAATTTAATGTTTTTGAAAATAAAAAAGTCAAGAAAGAATTGAAAATAAGAATAGGTTGTTGAATAGGAAACGTGAAACATTTAAAAACGAAGTAAAAAAATTCAGCTCATAATCTCCTGTTTTAGAAAATAAAAAATTCAGTTTTAGAAAGAGAGAAGAAGACAGAAGTAGATGAGGTTCATAATAAAAAAAGAATTTTAAAATAAGAGTAGTAGTACAAGTAGATGCGGTCCAGTAAAAGTAATTAAAAAAAAAAAAAAACCTTACTTGTTTTTGTCCTTGTTCATGGTAGGGACTACTTCAAATTTCTTGACTTTGCTGGCTGTTGTGGAAGCTGGCAGTTGGACTTTGCTTTATAGAAAAGAGATAGTGGTTTTGATGTTGGCATTCGGAGAGTGCGGCAGCTGTCTTTGACAAAGACTCTTTGTTTGTTTTTTTAATATAAAAAACCCTAGATGATGTGAAATATAACCCTAAAAAGGCTTATCTTTACCATAATACCCCTAAAATTAAAAACTAAAGTCTGCCTTCTAAGTAATTTTAGTTCAAATTTTACTTTTGAGAAAGGCCATCGTCTTTTTTGACTCTCGCCTGGTTCTAGGCACTCGCCTAAATGCAAAAGACGTGCACTTGATTGAACACGCCTCGCCTGTCATGTTAAAAGGCAAGGACAGTCCACATTGCCTCGCCTGTGCACCTAGGCGAGCACCTGAAGCGCATTTGACTACACTGATCCTTGTTTGGTTTGAGCCCCTCAATCATCCTCCTACACCTTTGTTTACTTCAATATTGTTAGCAAATATCACAAGTACCATATTGAACATTGCAGTTTGAAGTAGTAGCCTATGAAATGGAAGGTCATGTAAACAATTATATGAACATCATTTTATTTAAAGAGGTTGGCTTTAGTGTTGAAAATACCCCTGAAGTCCCTTGCACGTCAGGTGCTGCTTAAGTATTTCCTAATAACGACTATAAATATCCTTCCTATGCAATATTTTTCATCAGATATGACTAATCCTTATTACTGTTGGAGATGATAATATGGTAGTTGTGCATAATTTTTGTTGATTCAGATTAGGAATTACAAATTTTAATATTTAGATTTTGAATGCAGTGAGAAGGCAGCCCTTCAGGCTTTGAAGGCCAGAGATTGGCATCTTGAAGGAGCATTTGATGTGTTTTACAGCCAACCCCAAATTAAAACATTTACTGATTCCAGACATATGGAAAAGCTCTATAACAGATATAAAGGCAAGCTTTACTCATCTGCTCACTTTTCTCTCTACCATGCATTTGAAGTGGGGCTGTCGATATAATATAGTAGACATTTATGTAGCTAAATACTTCAACTAAAGTCTTATTGTCTACTAGGTATAGTCAGATATGCATATATTCTCTCCTATTTTATTGCTGTTAACACAATTAGTTCTAAAAACTAAACACACCTTTCGAATATAGGTCTCTTTGTGTGTAATGTTCAGTAAACCTTTATGTATGATTCTTTGCTTCTTGTGGTGCATTGTAGCAGTGTCCCTATATATGTTTCTTACAGCAGTGTCATCTTCGTATGCTTTGTACTGCAGGTAGACTTGTGAATTGCTTGCTTTTAACAGTGCTAGGTTTTATCGTTAAATTTTACATGTTTCTTATAGCATTGTTGTCTCATGCATTTTGGGGTGCAAATAGATGCTGTGAACAGCTTTGGTTTTATGATTACATTAGTTTGATGTATGATCAGAGCTCTGCATCTCTCCAATATTATGACCTAATTTTTCACAATCTCACGCAAACAAGCCTGGTTTTGTCTCGTGACATTAGGTTTCTAGACCCAATATGCTATCTTCAATTATATGCATTTGTTAATTTTTATCTGTTGCTTTTCAATGTATAATGATACTCTACAGTTTGCAAACTATGTGTTCAAGCTACCTTTACATCTGGTCCATTGAAGTTTTATATCTCATTAAAAAATATTTTATCTTCCTCTAATTTTGGACATATGAAATATAAGTTATGAACTTGTTTAGTTATTGTATATTGAGCTAGGAAGCAATATATTCTTGAAATGGAAAGATGGAGAAAAATAATATATACATGATTATGTTTTCCATACAAATTTGTTTGGCTAATGACGAAGGTATTATTGTTTATGCACGTGGTTATTATGACCTGTGAGTCAATTCATGGCCTGCTAGGTGATGCGATTGTTGGAAAAGGGAATTACCTGTTCTGCTTTATGTGATTATCCATTCTTCTCTTCTATACCTTCATTTCATCTTCTCCTTTCCAGTGTAAGTTGAGAATTGCTGCATTCTTGTCATTTGCTTTCTGGATTGCTTGCTTTGAATTATACATCATCTATGAAGCATGGAAACACCATTGGATTGATGTTTCAGTGTTTCAAAAACATACAGAAACGGGCTCTGAAATTTTCGGCCCCGTTTCTGCAATTTTGGGAAAATAGACAGGTATTTCTTTTTTTTTTTTTTGGCTTGCAAGACAAAAGCAAACGAAGACGATGGATCTGTTGCCAATGCTGGAGGAACGAACTAGCAACAAAGAAACATACCACTTTTCAAGCCTCTGCTCCAATCTATTAGAAAATCACAGAGCTAAATAAACAAATTACTCTATTTTATTGTTGTTTGAAAATTACATCTCAAATAGAAAAATGAGTAATAATTAATGAGGAATGATATGTAGTGCCTTTTTGGTTTGATGTTTGCTCATTAGTGTTCAATGATTGAGCACTCAAACACTGAAAAAGAGAATTTAACAAATATCATTATTCAGCATTTCAATTTAAAAACTAATGTTCAGCGTTTAGAAAATATAGCCGAATGTTGAAATCTGATTTTTCTAGCGTTTGAAATATAAATGCTAGCATCTGGAATTAATTTTGGCTAGTATTAACTTTATATTTGTCACTATTTACTATTATACCAATTTGTATTTTAGATGAGAGGAGGGAGTGGGATGGCGGCTGAGTAAAGAGAGATTGAGTAGGTTAGGGCTTTTTTTTTTTTTTTGAATAATTACTTAAATTGACCCCTAAAATTTGATGTAGTTACTACAATTTAATACATGTTTTTGTCATAATTATAATTCAAAAATTAAAATTTATAAATATATCCCTATATATATATATATATATATACATGTTTCCCTCACGTTTTTGTTTTCCCATGTCTATTTCAGCTTTTTTGTGTCCTTGCTACATAGTATATATATAGATATATGTATATAGTATATCATTTGTGATTTGGGTCATGAAAACTAGCATTTTGAGATGCAAACAGCCATGGGTAGAGAATGAAACAATCTTAGTCGCGGAGATTTCATTATCATTATTGATATCAATTTATTGTATTACTTTTGCTGTTGATTATATTGATTATTCTTGTTGGTAATTAGAAAATTGTTGTGGCTATTATTATTTCAATCCAGTATCTGCATATAATTATGATTATTTGAGTGAATATACCATCTGGAATGTTGTATTTTGTTCCGTGATGTGGAAAAGCCTGCTGTACTTTCACCTTCAGATAGAACATGTTATTTTAATTTGTTTTGCAGATCCTTATGTTGA
Organism: Omphalea diandra; assembly: GCA_949677035.1. Lineage (NCBI taxonomy): Eukaryota > Viridiplantae > Streptophyta > Magnoliopsida > Malpighiales > Euphorbiaceae > Omphalea > Omphalea diandra. The sequence continues at coordinate 11,371 of CATIWR010092410.1, read as the reverse complement.
TATGATTCTGGTTGATGGTATCACTCTCCTTTGCAATGACCTGCAGGTAGCTGTTTCAATCATTGGTTAATTAAAACTTATGCCGACTGTAATGGTTGCAATGTTGGAATTTCATGTGGATATTGCATTTATCATTGGAAGGTAGCGTAGCATGGAAAATGTTTATTTACATGTTCTAAGTAACATCTGAAACTTTTGTGTTTTGTCAGGTGGATCCTCAAGATATAGTTATGGTATGTATGCATTAAATGCCTTCATATGTTACTTTGCAAGATGCACATATGCACAAATGTTGACTTTCCTTTTTCCTTGTAGACATTATCTCTAACAACTCCAGTTGAATATTCCTTAGAAAATCTAGAAATTTGTTGATCAACAAAGTTTTTCTTTTTTACCCCATGTCATTCCTGTTTTCACCTAGGTGTTGCCCTGAAAGCTAAGTGGTGCAGACTTTAGCATCTGTAAGATTTTTGGAAGGAGCATTGATCCGGCCTTCCTATCTTTCTGTGGGCATATTGGAAATCATGATGTGATTTTCTATGGGTACATACAACTAAGATTTTTGGAAAGATCATTGATCTGACCTTCTTATCTTTCTCTGGGTCTATTACTTAAGGAAATCATGATGTGATTTTCTAGGGGTACATATGGGGGATAAAGCTGGAAGTCTCTGCAGTTCCATTCACATTGGAGGTGTGTGGCACAGGACAGGTTGCAGGTTGGACTATTTGGGCGGCATGTAGGAGTTATTTGCATGCTCAACTGGGTAGAAACTTGGGTGATTTATTAGGTTTTGAATGAGGGAAGGTTAAGGAAGCAGAATTGATCAAGAAAGAGAAGGATTTTTTTCTGTTTGTAGTGGAAATAAGTAGCTTTGAACAGTAATACAAAAATAGTAAATGAAATAAAGAGTTTAGGCATCACAACAGACATCCTTAAGAGTCACAACGAAGGTTCTTAACGGAATCATACCTAGGGTCGAATTGCAGCACACAACTCAGTTAAAAGCATAGTTGCCAGAATTTCATTAAGCATTCAAGATTAAAACCAGTACAATCGTAGGTATATATAGTTTGAAAACTAGTACTAAACCTTAAGGCAATGAACTTCAAACTTGCCAATCCTATAATGATTTGGATTCTCTAAGAAAACTAAAAAAGAATTAATGTTAACCTAAACCAACTAGGCCTTTAGCTAAGATAGTATAATAGATATAAGGCTTCATAAATAAATCTGGACTATTTTCTATCAAAGCTAGAAATTACAAAAACAGAAATCTAGATCATAATTCTAAGCATGAGTCTTTGAATTTGGCTTTTGTTGAATTCTTTGTCTGCATTAGTTTGGGAGTTTGAATATAACAAATTTAATATGGCTTATGAAGTAAAATGATTTATTTGACCTTGTGCAAAGTGTGGAGTACAAGAAAAGGCAAAGATGTAATATCTTGCTATTTCTAGGGGTGATTAGTGGATGGGAAATTGGGATGGTGCTTTATCTTGTTAAACAAATTGTTGAATGTTGGAGTATGGTAGAAACATCATAAGTTGCCCTTCGGAGTTGCTCCTCTAGTTTGTATTCACCACTTCAATATCAATGCAACAGAAACAAATGACAATTTCGAGGGTTCTTTTTATCTAGTAAAGTACTAAATGCAAATAATGAGCTTGCTAGAGTGAATGAAAGCACTATTGTCAATCGGTTTGCATTTTGATAAGTTATCATAATGTGCAAAATTATGCAAGGCGCGAAGTTAAGATCAATTTAGTTCAAAATTCTAGAGTTTAAACATCTCCTTATGTGAAGAAGATCAGTTAAATTTAATTTTTTGAATGATGAGCGAGTAAGTAGATTGATTAAGATAATAGACAAAAAAAAAAAAACCATGAAAAAAGAAAGAGAAGACAAAGATGCAAGAAAGAAAAAAGAAGGGAGTGGGACGTATGTTGTCATGCGCTAAATCTGGGGGGTCACGATCAGTTGAAGCAAAGAATGTAACCTCAACCTCACTATTTCACAAGTACAACTGAACTAAGAAAAACTTATATATTTTAATCCAAAATGTTTATCCTTCATAAATGACAACTTTCTACACACTAGTATTAAGTAATTTACAAGCTAAGTCCATATGTCCAAAATATAAATTTTATACTTGTGTCTCCAAATTTAAAGGGATCAATTACTAAAGACCCACATGACTGAGTTGTGAAGAAGTGAACATAATCATGATTAAGTGAGACATTATATAGGGAATGCCTAATCTCTTGTGCAATTTATGTAAATTAACATATATGACATAAACAATTAAAGAAATAACAAATACATCAAATGCGTTACATAATCAAGTTCAAGTACAAGTCATTAAGAGTAACAATGAATTTTGAAAGGATCATATATTTTTGGGGAATGCTAAGACAAAATCGATCAAGTAATTAATATAAGACTTATAGCCCATATGTAACATATAATCATTTCAGGATATTGTGAAGTATACATAAGATTATTCAACATAGCCCACATGTAAATATAATCTAACTATAACATGAGGTTTCAAATCTTTATATTATCCTAACACAACACATAATATTGGTCACATTATATATGATAAAGTAATTTTCAGCAAACATATTAAATTCAAATATGCACATATAGGACATAGAATTCTTGTCTAACTTCTAGGTATGTAAGCAAATATACACGAGGTCAACTATACAATCAATCATTTGCTTTTAATTCAAGTATACCCATTGATATCTCTCATGAATATAAGTACCAAATAGAAAACTCAAATGAGTTGATTCACCACTAATAACACTACTTAAATTATCATATGATTATATTTAATATCAAGTTATTAACATACGAGATTCTCATTATAATAATGTAAATGAATAAAAGTACACACACATAGTGAATGCCATTTATAACATAAAACCTAAAAGTTTCATAACCTAATTCCTTAATTAATTAGCAGTTAAGAAAATCTTATAACTTATGTAGAACTAGAGAAAACCTAAAATATCTTCCAATGAATCTCAATTTAATCCTACAATATTTGTCTATTCAAATATCAAATCAAATAAGCTATCTCAATTATATATCTATATTAAGTAGTATAAGAAACTCTACCAAAATAAATTTTTTAGATATTCCAAAAATTTCACAAAAATTATATATAATAAGAGACATTTTAATGATATTCCATAAAAAATTTAAAGATCAAAATAATATTATTTACTATTTTAAATTGCAACTAAAAGTGGATTATGTTGCTTGACAACATCCGCAAAATACAGACATAAACAAACACTAAATTTATATCTCAAGTACTTCAAAAATTTAAAGATAATTATTTCTAATGCTAGACATAGTAAAGATACTCCATTTACAAGTTAATATCATTTTGTTTACTTGTCTAACACTAGACGTTGTATGAAAATCAGGTGTTGTTCAAGTCTAACACTAGACATCCTAGGAAACAGCTTTATATGATCATATCCAATCGTTAGATTGGCCCAAAATTTTATCTCATAAAACTAGACAATCAAATTACTAACATATTAAGAACTCAATGGTCAATAATATCTATTGCTCCAGATATAAAATTTATAAGGTCATATAAAAAATCTGCGATCTTAAAAATAAATTCTATCAACAATTATATTTATGTAAATCATTTAATTCATCATAGTTAAAATTACTAAACCACCATCATATATCAAAATTATAGATCTAAAATCATTATTTATATCTCAATTATACACTTAAATAAGAATTCTTAATTTAATAGAATTTTCAATTTAATTTGAATAAAACCCTAATTGTAATCCTTAAGAGATTCAATTAAGCCTAGAACAATAATCTTTCTGGATGCAATCAATTTTCCCAATCTATTCTATTAAATCTTATTTAATTCAATCATCAAAACTCAAGAATAAATAAAAAGTCATACCTCTAAAATAATGGGAAAGTGGGCCGAAAGGATCCAAATTTTATATATTGCCAACTCTTCATATTATAGTACAATTAGCCAAATCGATTCACTGATGCCCAACACACAGTATATATATAAAATTACTAAAATACTCTTACTACACATATATATCAATACTTTACTCGAAATAGTTGGAGTCACTTGTAGGTGTTATTTATCAAATCTAAAACATTAAATTAAACTTCTAACTCAAATATTACCTATTTAAGATGATGAAATTATCTCTAAGGCATAAATCACCAAAATTATCTTTATGGAATAATATCATATTATGCACAAAAACTCTTCGAGAGAGGAGTTTCGACATTTCGGAAACGTTTCTTTCAAGGAAACTCACTGAAACACTCCTAAAACGTTTCAGGAATATTTCTGCAATTTTTAAAAATTAAGAAATGTGTTTCTTTTGTACTATTAATTTTGATTATGAAACTTATGGACAATTAATATTTATTTTTAAATGTTTAATTGATTGTCATCATCTCAATTATTTTTTTATAGTAATATTAATTTATATAATTATCTTTAATATTATTTTTTGTATGATCTCATAATTAGTTGCATTAATATTTATTATATTTAAGAATATTTAAGAAAAAATATTTATAAATATGTTCCTATATATATATATATATATATTTACTCATTTTTCCCATGTTTTGTTTCCTATGTTTTTAAAAAATACAATTTTCTCGTGTCTGTTTTCGCGTTTTCCGTTTCCATTTTCCGTGCTACCTAGATAATATATGATGTTACACATAGGTAGATTGGAAGGTGCAGGACGATGGAAAAGATAAAGGATGAATAATGGTGGAATCACTGGTAGATAGCTGGTTTTTGTTTGGAAGCTATGAAGATATTGTAAACCCATTGTCTGAGAATACTCACAACATAAGTTAGAGTGCTATAGGTTTGTACATCTTGAGAGACTTTTTCAAAGGTCTCCATGTATTGCCTCATTATGGAATTTTAATGCACCTTATATTACAGAACTTTTGTTTATGATTATCAACTTAACAACCGTATAGCATATATACCAGTGGTTAATTAGGCATCTTTCTAATACATCTAGTAACTTTTTGTTGCAGCCGGTGGTTAATTAGATATCTTTCTAATACGTCTAGTAACTTTTTGTTGCAGCTAGTTGTTTCATGGCATATGAAGGCTGTTACCATGTGTGAATTCTCCAAGCAGGAATTCATGGGTGGACTACAATCACTGGGGTTAGTGTATATTTTTTTTATTTTCTATTGGTGTTTATTATTGTTCCCTAATTAATGGTTGATGATAATCTCAATTCGTGCTACTCCAGACTTAGTTTTGATTTTGATGGCAGCATAGATTCATTGGAGAAATTCCGAGAAAGGATACCATTCATGCGTTCCGAGCTGAAAGATGAACGTATGTGATATAAAGTTAACTATGAAGATTTTTTACATGAAAATACTTCTGAATTTCATTGCGATTTAGCTACATAATTTTTTTTATTGACCCACACACATGCATATCATAAAAAATTGTCCTTTCCAGAGAGATTTATTTATTGTGCTTTTTGGTTGATACGACCTTTTGTCCTTCAACTTTCCAGAAAAGTTTCGTGAGATATATGAATTTGCTTTTGGTTGGGCAAAAGAAAAGGTACGATTTCTATGCCTGGGAACTGGTTTATTTTATTTCTGGTAATTCGTAATTTGTTTGTCTAGCATGTGCCACTAATAATAGAGCCATTTGGAATTAGTTATTTAATAACCATTTTTTTTAAAGGAATTATTCAAGTCCTTTGCTTCTATGCTTTGCCATTTCTAATTGTGTATCTAGTTCTAGGATTTAAGTTAAAATAAGTTATTTTGAAAGAAATAGAATCGTGCCAAAAGCCGCATTGTTTTGGAAGAAATCAAATTATCTAAGGGGGTGTAGTATTGAAAACCCAAGGCATCCTTTTTTTAATTAAATGTGTATCTTTATAAATAAGTGTGAAGTAGGAAATTAATTACTTACATTTTACTCAAATTATTTTGAAAACTTTATTGAATATAATCACTTCAAAATCTATTCCGAACCATAGTTACTTGGAATGTCATACATAATGGGTTGTGGTACAATTATGGGTGCAGAGTATCCTGTTGTCCATATATACTATACTCTAGGGGTAGCCTTAGTTGGTTCGTTGTTTTGGAATGTGGTACACTAAAATTATAATTTTGGGTTCTTTAGTAAAATTTAGTGAGTGTTTCTTATTTACTCAAAATTAAGGAGAGTATTAGGTAACTATGTCCAAACACATGAATTCTATTTAAATAATCATTTAAATTGAATTTTTTAATAGAGTTAAATTGAATTCTTGTACAAGAATTCTTCAAACAAGACCATTATTGTTTTATGTTAAGAGTTGCAGGTTTAATAAAAAGCTTCAAAATTGCTTTGTCGGCCCTCAACTCTCTTCTTTATCTGTCGGCCAACTTTAGTTGTACCTATGCTTACATATGGTTTTACTCAGGACTGTTCTGAAGGCGCTTGTTTTCAGTTCCTTGACCATGGACCACAAATTTGCTTTTCTGGATTTATGTAAATTTTGTTATGTATGCCTTCTGTGCCTCTGTAATCTCTTGAAGAAAGAATGGCTAAGCCATTTTGTCTGAGGAATTGAACCTTGGAAATCCTGGTAAAATACCTTTAGTTACAAATGTAACAAAATGGTTTATAAAAAGATTGTGTTACTGTCCCATCCTATGAATCTGGTTGAAAAATCAGAGTTTGGATTTTTAGGAAGTTGAAAATTTATTATTTTCTCCCTTTATGACCTATTGCGAGGAAACTGAAAGGCTCCAGTTTGGGCTCATTTTTGAGGGGACCCAATGATCTCATTTTAAAACCGATGTTTCTAAACCTGGATCAGGGATCCAAACAGTCCTATGGCTGATTCCAGGCTTGTCGGGTTCGACTGGTCCATCTCTATACTACACTATCCAACTACCTTATTATACATGTAGGACTTTTTTTTGTAGAGAGAGAGGGAGAGAAGAAATAATTAAAACAAGAGACCTCAATTGCAATTTGGACTTGAAACAATGACATAGAATCTGAAGTTGAATGTACCTATCTGCTATTTATTTCTCTCATGTCATAATTTGTTGGTTTCAGGGTCAAAAATCTTTGGCATTGGATACGGCTATCGGAATGTGGCAACTACTGTTCGCTGAAAAACACTGGCTGTTGGTTGATCACTGGTGCCAGTTTTTGCAGGTAGCTTTTACAATCTATATATTTATGAGAGATGATAACTAATTGTGATTTTGGTGATACTGATCTTGTTGACTTCTGGGAATGTAGGGCTTATAACTGCCTATATAAGGATAATCCTGTGGACTGTTATGTTTTTAAATATGCATATCAAATTTGAAAATATACTCATTGAAAAAGTAGGCTTAGCTGTATCTGTGCTAGACATGCTTTAGAAACTGAATTACTGTTTATTTGTGATAATGTTATGATCTGTTGGGCTATCTTCGATAGTAGGGGCCCGGGTAGGGCTAACATAACCTTGTGTTAGCTTCCAACTACAGGGTCATTACGAAGGCGCTGATGGCACTCAATATGAAGAGAGAATTGATAGAGAAAAATCTTATTATATGTAAAATCAAATGGATGCCTTCGTTCTTAAATATTAATTTATTGTTTTACTAACATGCAAAAAGCTTCCAGAAAGAAAAGTGAGACACAAATTTGTTATCCACTTTGTCTATACCATTCCAAGCAATGTATTGTATTTGGCAGCAGAGTTTAGATGATGCAGTGAAACATAATACTCTTTGTTGTGGAGGAAGAAGACAAACCAATTCTGTTGCAAAAAAAAAAAATGATTGGTTTTTATGGGGGCAATCAGTCATCCTTGTGCTTTGATTTTATTTTGGTTTGGGGTCAGAATAGTTGAATAGCTGGGTCATTTGCTTCCATGTGCTCAGAAGTTATTCAGCAAAATCAGTTGGCCATATTCTTTTAAAACCCAGCCAGACACTGCTTAGATTCTTTCTAATCTGTAATATGACAGTAGGTATGTAAAATTAAAGTTTTGGATTGGTTGCAAGTCTGTCCTGAATTTTTGAAAAACTCATTTTTGAAGAACCAGTGCCATCTTGAATTTTCAGGATGGTTCGGTTTGCTTACATGTTAAATTTGAGACAGTTTGGTTTGGCTATTTGATTCTTTCGTGGCATTGGTCTGGAACAGTATATGTTCCAGTATTCAGTACTTTCAGGTTTTTAATCTCCAACTTCCGTACCACTAAAATTAAACTTCTCAATTTTAACATTTTAAGGACAAAAATAAAATAAAATAAAATATTCTTATTTTTAATCATTTGAGGACCAAAGTAACTAATAACTTAAATATTTAGTTGTTAAATTGAAAAGTATTTTGAATATTTACTACTAATAACTAATAAACATTAATAACTATTAAGGACTAATATTTACTACTAATAATTAATAAGCAGTCTAATTATTAATTATTATAAATAGTAATTATTAGTATACTCACTAATTTAGTGGTTTAACTAGTAAAATTAATAATTAAAATGCTTATTTGTTTAATTAATTTATGTATATAAACTATAAGTACTAGTAAAAACTAATAATAATTAATATATTTATATTGTAAGATTTTCATTGTGAAGTTTGACTGGAAATGTTATACCCATGGGCTTGATTATGCGTGTCATATTTTGCTATACGGTTTTTCTTGTACCATCATCTATGCAAATATGCATTTTTTATATTAATAAGGTTTTGGTTCAATTCATCCTGTGAACTCAATAAACACACTTAGTCTGTTTGTAAATTTTTACATTTTTTTGTTTGATTTTATTCCTGATTTTTTAATGGTATTCATTTCAGGCCCATCATAATAAAGCCATATCAAGGGACACTTGGTCACAACTACTGGAATTTACCAAGGTAAGATATGAAGCATCCAAATAGGATTTTTTTTTCCCAATTTTTCTTACATCATTCAAAAAAAAAAAAAAATATAGTGTTAACTTAGTATCAAGATGATGCATGTACAATTTCCCTCTCAAAAAGTTTATTTGGTTCTTTCCCTCAACATAATGAGAAAATGGTAATAAGCTTTAAAGATCGAAGGTACTTCACTGTGGAAATTATAAATGCTTTTCCAATACATTGGATCCTGCTTCTGTTTCTTTTGATAAATGGGAGCAGTTTTGTGGAAAGTTTCAGTTTATTTTATCAAATGCAATTGTCTTCTGAAATTCTTAGTTTTTTTTGGAATAAGTTTTCCAAATTGACGCTCATGTTGAGGGACTAAATCTTGTTTACCACTGTATTCTGTTATAAAACTAAAGTAGTTCTCTGTTAGTATTCCAGTGCAAAAAATGTGCACATAATTTCTGACTCCAAAACTACCATCGCAGTTCACTTGGCACCACCACTATTGGTGTCATCTTCCTGTATGTCACCACTGCCTTATTGTCATTGCTGCCTATCATCACCAATCATTGTCACTAATTATGATAGCATATAAACCATCATTCATTAATTTGGCCACAATTAACCCCAGCACCTTCCATCACCACTACTGCCATTGCAGGATCATTATTAGTATTCCCTCCATAATGCCATCATTGCCAGTCTGATATTACCCTAGAATATCATGTGCATCATCTCGTGGATGTCAATGCTACCTTGGCCGCCTCATAGCCATCTCTTGCAACCATCTCCACTATGACTTGCACTAATATGTGAAGGAATAATTAATAGAATAGATTTTGCAATACGATTATTTCTATTAGATTCGGTCTTACTAGTTAAATTTAGTTAGCGGAGAGCATGAATATTGTTTTTGTGGAATATTTTAGGGGTTGTGCCTATCTCATGTGCTGACTTTTACTACCACCAGACAATTTTTTATAGTCTTCTTTTTCTTTTGCAGACAGTGGACCCCACACTATCAAACTATGATGCTGAGGGTGCTTGGCCCTATCTTATTGATGAATTTGTTGAATATTTGAATGAGAATGGCCTCAGCCAAGAGGGTCATCAGTCAAATGATTGGAGCCACAAATGGTGATCAACTCTCAGGTGCCGAATTGAGCTGTCGCTGTGGAATTATCTTCTGGATTCCTTTATTCTATTTTCCTTAAAAAAAAAAAAAAGAAAAACAGAAACATTGTGAACTGTGTGATTATTGGTGTACAACATTTTCAGTTAATGGGTTGTTCTTATGGTATGATATTTTCATGTGATACAAGTGAGAAATTAATTGGCATTCTGGAGACAGTTTATAATTCCTATGACATTTTCATGCCATATAAAAACTATTTTTGATAGGTCAGAACTATTCTTTATGAACAACTGTTCTTGAACTAGTGATGGTAGATACTGTTTCCCCTCCCCCTTTCGGGGCTTGTTTGGGAACTGAGGAAAAGGTATGGAAAAGAAAAGACAGATGAAAACTGGGTGAGGGAAGTGTTTTTCTCCTGTTAAAATGTAGCTGTTCGTAAGAATCACCATCCAAATTATGGTGTGCATTTTGGCTAAAAAGGTTTGGCAACGTCACGGTTTTAAAAGCTTCTTATTTCTCTAAATCATCCCTTGTTTAATCTTCTGTGGGGTATGATGCTAGATTTTCCTAGCAAATTGCGAAAAGGGCTTATTGAAGCGGGTTCACGGTGGAGGGTAGGGTTAGGAAATTGTATTGATGTCATGCAAGATTGTAGGATTTGGATCGGTCATAGTGGTGTTCGACAAATTGTATCCTTTTGTAACCAATCTAGCCTTGTTTCTAGTGATGACACCTTGCTCATCTAATTTGTTCCTGAATACCCACTTACTACCTATTATCGGATGATTTTTAGGTCTAGAAACAAGTTCTCATACTTTGTTTCTCTTAAATTGGTTGAGTTCTTCTTGCATAGCAAGTACCCAACTTTCATCGTTAATGGCCTCATCAATTGATTTTGGCTCTAATTGAGAAACAAATGCAAGATTGTTATCTAAGGGATGAAGTTGAGCTCTAGTACTTACACCATTTGAGGTATCACCAATGATCAAGTCTTTGGGGTGATGCTTGAAAAATTTCCAATCCTTGGGTAGATCTTGACTTTGCTCTTCATCTTGTTGATGTTGTGATTCTTCTTCAAGCTTTGATGATCCTTTGTCATCTCTTCTTGTAGTATCTTCTAATTCCAGCTTTTCAAGATTACCTACAAGATCATCAATAATATTACCTTTTCCAAGATCAAGTTTACTAGATTCATCAAAAACAACATTCGTAGACTCTTCAACTACCATTGTACTTTTGTTAAAGACTCTATAAGCCTTACTTGAGGTGGAGTAACCTAAGAAGATTCCTTCATTGGTTTTG
>CATIWR010092361.1:0-25580 GCA_949677035.1 Omphalea diandra | reverse complement strand
TATATATATATATATATATATATATATATATATATATATATGAAGAAATAAAGAGAATATATGAATGAACAAAAAAGACATGATTTAACTAATAATGATAACCCTTAAAGTTAAAAAGGTTTAAAAAATAAAAACTAAATTAAATGAAAATCTGTCAACTTAATCTTATATAATAACTAATTGCTAATTTGTGTGTTGCATAAATTATGGTGCAAAGAAATTTATAAAATATTTTAAATATTTTTCATCCTAATTTTTATTTTTTATATAAGAATATTAAGATAAATAATTTTTAAATTCAATCAATTTAAATTATTTTTAAATTATATTATTTAAATTAGTTAAATAATTAATTTTTTATTTCTTTGAAAATATTTTTTCTTTCATTTTATGTATTTTTTATTTTATATATTTTCTTTTTAGTTAGTTATTTTATATTTTTTCAATTAATTAATATAATATAACAATAATATATAATTGCTCATTACTTATTTATTAAAATATTAATTTGACATGTTATAAATATTTATTATAAAATAATTGTTATGACCAGTTTGATAAATACAAACACTCATTATTTATATATATATTCTCTTAATTGGCACCAAACTTGCCTACTCTAAAGTCACCCTTAGAAATATTAACTTTCTTAAGGGTTAAGTCTCCTAAATTGAGAGCTCGATGCTTGACTCACCTATTATGAAATTAGTTTACTTGTTATTGATAAGCAACTATCTTGATGAAAAAGGAAATCAATATTAAGGCACAACTTACCCTTGTTTTGCTCTATATAAAGATGTAGGACCCAATAGGAAGGCATCCCTATCTCAACTATAGGATCATGACTTTAGCTTCATACACTAGAGAGAGATATTTGTTTAGCAGTAATTCTTGGAGTTAAGCAACATGCCTAGAGTATATGATTAAGTTGCTAAGCTTATGAACCTTTGAGCTTTATCTAACCTTTTTTCAGTCCTTATAAAATGATGTAATTTGTGGCCTATGCTAACCCATTAGTTTGTAGGTGAGCTATTGAAGTGAAACTTAAGTCAATGGCTGAGCCTAAATAGTAAGACTTGAATTGTTCATAATCAAATTACTTCCCATTTTTAATGATGAGGATCCTTGGAATACCAAAGTGATGAATCACATTCTTTTTGAAAAAAATCAAGGTTCTTAGCTAAATTAATTATAGTAAGTGCCTTTACCTCGGGCATTTAGAGAAGTGGTAAATGACCGCCATTACATACTTCTTTTGTCTAGGGGCTTATGAAAATTGCCCTTAGTTCTAAGCTTATAAAATGTTAATACTAAGCTAATTGGTTGTTGGTTGGCTAAAGGTTGCTTAGGGATAACACCACACTTTTGGACTAATTCTTTTATTTACAGTTTAACAATGATGGGCCAAAAATCCCAAATAAAATAATATTAATAGCTAAGGTAGTTCCCACCTTATATGCATCATAGATACCTTCATTAATGTCTCTTAACTCATGATTCCTTTCTTCTTTAGACTATTTGTATAAAATATCAAATTAGTCAAAATAATCTATTACTTTCAAAATAATGACTCAGGCTTCTTTGGCATTTATAGGTAGTTGCCTATGCTTCAAATATTTAATACGCAAACTTATCTAGTTATCCTTTTTAGGTATGACTATAATGTGAGTGATTATAAGAATGGGGGACTAGTCCCTTTCTTCTAAAAGGATCCCATTAGATGTGGTTGTGTTAGAAGAAGTAGTTAACTTAGCTAGTAAATCTGTATCTTCATTATCAGCTTAGGTATCTATTTTAAACTCTAGTGACGCGTTTTTACTTTGAGGCTTTTAAAAATAACTTTGACATGTTATATATATTTAAGCATCGAAAGTTTTTTTTGACAACATAATCCGTTAATAGTAATTGATTATGGGCTAAAAGTCATTTGAATAGTGATATGCTTAATTAATCTTTAGGGCAAGTTGCACCTCTCTTATCAAGGCTTTATATTCTACAACATTGTTGGTAGCTTAAAACGGCCAATCAAAGTTTGCTGCTAATGATAACAAGACTTTGATAATGTTCATGTTTGCAATTAGAGTAAAATTTTCTTGGTAGTAAATACCATATGACCGAGTGTACCATTTAGTTATTAACCTTGCCTTGTATTGATCAATTGTCTCATCTGCTTTATGCTTAAGAATGAATATCCATTTACAAACTATTGAATGTTTTCCTAATAGAGAGAAACAATATCCCATATGCCATTTTTTTTTTTTATAGTGCATTCATTTTAACTTATATTACCTCTGTCCATTTCAAGTCTCTTAGAGCTTCCTCAAAATTTGTAGGTACTTTTACACTTTCTATTTCATTCATAAATGTTTGATGTTATGGTGACAACCTATGCATAAAGATAGATTAAGTGATTAGATATCCCACTTTCCTATATGGAAAGTACATATCATGTGGTTTTCCATGGTTTTGTCTAAGAGGTAATGAGTAAGACGGAGTAGAAGACAAAAGATGAGAAATGGAGCTTTTAATGGTAGGAGTACTTACCTCATGAATATTTGATGGATCTGGGACATGTATTAGAGCAAAGTGAGAGGTGGCTTTATCTATTTCATCCCAATTGATGTCATCATTAAGTTCTTATGCAGGTTCCCTAGCTTTACATTGCTACTATTATATTCATTTGATTTACTAGAAATTTGTTCAATGATATATGCATTTTAAGCATTTTCAAGATGATTATGTACTCCTCTTAAACTAGAAAACTCAATTAATTATGAAACATCAATCTAGCTTTAACCATCACGTTATAGCTCCCTTAGAGGTCTAGAAGTGGATTGATCCATCAAGAAAAAACATTTTGTTTAAAATAAAGTAACATCCATGCTAATAAACATGTGGCAAGTAGAGGGATGGTAACAACTATAACCTTTTTGGTGAGGATGGAAGCAAAGGAAAACACATCGTATTGTACAAGGATAAAGTTTGGTGCATTCATCCTTTTAGAGATGAACATATGCTACACACCCAAAAACTCAAGGATCTAAGTTCAATAAAGATGAAATCTATACATTTTCAACAAAGGCCTGTATAGGAGTATGAAAAGAGATAGCTTGTGATGGCATTCAATTCATGAGATAAATAACATAATAATTGTGTCATCTGAATGATTATAAAGAACATTAACATAAATAAAAAGAGCTTTGGTGGTTCATGTATATGCTTCTTTTTTTGTTGTATAACACCATTTTGTTGTAAGGTGCAAAGGCAAGTAATTTCATGAAGAATACCATTGTCCTAGAAGAATTTTGAGAGTTTAGAGTTAAGATATTCTCCATCATTGTTTGATCAAACAATTTTAATATGAAGAGAGTAAAGTGTAGACTATATGGTAGAATATTGGAAATATAATACAAATATGACTCTTATGTTGTACAATATCTAGCGAAGGCATTTGAGTACAATCATCTATAAAGGTAAAAAATTGTCAAACTCTAAATCAAGTAATGATTAAGGTAGGACCCCACACATCAAAGTGAATTAACTGAAATAAGACTATTATTTTATTAAGACTTAAAAGATATGAAGTATGGTGGCTCTTAGCTACAATCCAAACATTACATTTAGAGAAGATATTGAAACATCATAAAATAAAGATGGGAACAACTTTTTTTAAATAACCAAATAAGGCATGACCTGACCGATAATGCTGCAACCAAATATTCTTCAAGTTATTATCACTACGTCTCTGAACTTGGTGAACATGACCTTAAACAACATCATCCACATAATACAAATCCTTTGTTTTAGTATCACACTTGATGATTGCTTGAATTTGGATATCCTGAAGTAAGCAAAAAGTATAAATCATTAGCACAACACAATCTAACTACTTAATAATTTGATTAACTAATATAAGTGATTTGATAATATGACAAAAAGTAAATAGTTATATAGTGAAAAGTAGGGGTAAGGCTATAGATCTTGTTCTAATGACTAGGGTGGATTCTCCATAGGCATTCACTGTATTATTGCTAGATATAGAAGTCATGTACTGAAAGAGAGTTTTATTATAAGTCGTGTGTTTTATGGCCCCAAAATCAATGATTTATTCTAAATCTAAATACTAGATGCAGAAAAAACAATGTCTATTTTAGCTGAGTCAATGGTGGAATAATCCAAGAATATGTAGTGGATTATAGAGAGAACTTCACCAAGTTCAGTTTGTTGGTTTTGGCTTGTTGTGATAGCAGTTACACTAAGGACAACAAGTTGCATTTGCCACTTTTGCTAGGGTTGAACATTTGTTATTGTTTCATGTGTTATTCTGCTTTCATTTTTCTAGAAACCAATCAGGATAGATATGAATCTCAAAATAAGTTTATTTACTATGGTAATTTCTATAGTTATGGTTGTGATGCAATTTATCTTTTCTAGCTTTCTCAATCGTTTGAAGAGCGCGAGAGTTAGATGAGGCCGTTTTAGAGATCATTACCTTGTATGAAATTTCACCAACATCTTTTTTTTATTTTTTTAGAATGGTGACTTATTGTTAAGCCTCTTATTGAGTAGCATTGAAGCATGTTATCCCTTAGTGAACTAAAAAGGGGGGTTGAATAAGGCAATGACAAACTAAAATAAATAATAATAAGTTCAAAATAATGAAGAATCAAGACAACCAATTTATAGAGGTTTGACACAACCTGTTTATATCCTCTCCTCTAGTATTCCCTCTAAAGCCTTTGACTATCTAGATAGCTCATAGGTGTTATCAACTACCTTTACAAAAGTAGCTTTTAGGTACTACCAAGCCGTCATAAGTAGATTTTTCGAGTGCTACTAAGACCGTTTCCTAAAGTAGTTTACAGTGCTACGTTAAACCTTTCACAGAGTATGATTTTAGATCTCATAAGATTTCCTTACCAAAGGTTTTCTCAAATTAAATTACAACTTAGAAAATTGAGGAAAAAAAAACTCTCCCACTCAAGTAATAATCAATTTCAGAATACACTCACAAGGCATGCTTGATTTGATAGAGAGTTTTGAAAGAAGTTTAAAAGCTTATTCTTCAAACTTTATTTTTGAAGATAGTTTTTACAAGCCTTGACAATGATCTTCTCTTGTAAGCTAGATCACACATATTTCACCACTTTTATTCAAAGATAGCTTTCACTACAAAAATACTCACTTTTTGACCATTTTTCTCTTTTATTTCTGTTGTGAGAGGGTACTTTTATAGGCAAAGACACACAACTAGCCATTAGAAAGAAGGTTGTCACTTCATGTCACTGTAGTTGACACTCAGCACCTGTTGGACATTCCCATGCTTGTCGTTTAGTCATAATGCAATTTCAACAATCATTGGTAATGTCGAAATGCTCGACAGAACTAGCTGTTAGAGAGAAATTTGCCTAGATGTTTGTCTTTTAACTTTCTCAATTGTTTATTCAATAACTCTTCAATGGTTGTTGGCAATTCTCAACACCTATTGAAATTCAACTTCAAGTCCTATTGAGATATAAACAATGTCTGTTGTAAATTTTTAGGAGGATACGAACTTGATGCTCTATTTTCTCAAATTTTCAATAGTACTTCAATGGCTGTTAGTGAACTTCCAATGCCCATTAAAAGTGATCTTAATGACTATTACATGTTTGAAATTGTCTCATTGGAGGGTTCAAAGGTCTTAGCTTTGCCTGGTAACTTCTACAATGCCCATTGGTTGAATACAATACCTGTGTTGGTATCTTAAAAATTTTGCTTAAGTTACTTGGTCCAACACTTGTTGCAAAAATGCAACACCTATTGAGATGTCTAGATCCACACACGTTGTGCAATTGCAACACTCGTTGTGAAGAGGTTTTACATAACTCAAGTATTGGGTCATCCAACGCCTATTGTACTTTGAGAAAAAATGCCACTTGAGAGGTCTAAAAGACTTTACTCATATTTGGGTGTCATTTTAACACTTGTTGAGATCTTTCAATGCCCGTTGCTAAGTTACAACATGTGTTGGAATAATGGCAATACCCATTAGAGTTGAATATTTAGAATTTTCACTATAACTCTGTCACCAAACATCTTTGTTTCAATGAATTAATGTACTAGTCAAATTTTATGTAAATAACTTTACACAAAAGTTAACTTTTAGATGTGTTTGTAATCATCAAAACAAGTTTGGTTCACCATACTCCCAAGCTAGGTTCAACAAAGCATTCCCCAATACATGGAATAGGTTTCATTTGGAGAAGATCACTTCTAAAAGAATCAAACAAATTGTTTAATCTTACACGAAAGTCATCTATCCAATCTTTTTTAATTTCTTATTATCTACTTTGAAGATCTATGGCACATACCATCTTGATTTGATGTCATTTACCAATCTCTTGCCATATATTGTTCAACTCACCATAAAAAAGATTGATTGGCCATCCATTTTGCCTTGTCCTTATAGCTTTGTCGTATTGTTCATAATTGAGATTCGTCAATCCTATACATAGAAAGTTTGGGTAAAACTATATGGATTTCCTTGGTTGTGGGTAGATCAATAAACAAACTAAGAACATATGGGTCCATGGTTTTTAACAACCATCCATATATAATAGCATCCACAGTACACTAATATGAATAGTCAAGAGTTTTTTCTCCCACCTTTGGGGTCTATACATTCAAGTAGGTAGCGACTAAATTTTAAAGTTTATATCATTCAATTTAAAGCCAAATGGTAAATTGTTGAGGTTGGGTAATTCAATTTGGGTTGGGATTTGATTTATGGTAGTAATAGCAATATTTTCTTAGCCATAACTAGTACCTTGTTTCAAGATCGACTAGAAGGAAAATGAATGGTTAAGGTTTATGGAAAAGATTTGAGGTATGCTCTGATACCATGTTAAATTCCAATATTTGATGAAGATTAGTTTTTTCTTTGTACTCTTCTTTCTAAAAGGAAGCCTTTATATAAACATAAATATATGCTTATCATAGTATTCCTATATTAAAGGCATAGATTAAAGCATATCAATTAAAAATCCTAAATTTACTCCTTTTTGTACGTATCTCTTATAATTTTGCTAATCATAATAAATCCCTATAATCATTTCGATAATAAGAATAAAATAAAAAAGAGAGGCACATGAATGGGTAGAGTGACAATGGCTAAGGTTTCGTTTGAAACTCAAATTCACCGTTAAATCTTTGATTTAAGTCTGTGAATGTATGCCACGTGGTGACGGTAGTTGAGATATGATAAATCATTTCAAATTCTAAACTTGTTCTTTTAATAGCTATAACACCATAGTTTAGCTCGTGACTTTCAATTCCATATTCTTGGCTTAGGTATTCATAACTCTACTCATTCAAGGTTTTTATGCCTATCAAGAATAAGAAAGCTCGAGTTGTGCTTTACTCATTCAAGGTTGCTATGCACACTAAGAATTAGAATGCTCGAGCATCATCAGCTCGTAGCATATTTGTTAAAGCCAATTGTGATACTTTTTTTAGTTGAGACATAAGCAGACTTCAACTACAAAGAGATATGATAATACCTTAGCTAAAATGAGCTAGGCCCAGTTTGTAAGATAATAAGTCCAATTTGGTATGGATAAGCTAGATAACATAAAATAGCTTAGCCCATTATGCGTACATTCCATAATAATTCAGTTTTTCTCTTATAAGCCATCTAGGTAATTCATTGCTATTAGGATAACTCTACTCATGAGAGATAGTTCAACCCAAATATGTTAGTTCATTGATCCTAATTTATATGGGATACAAGTTTTATCTAGAGTTCATACATGAAGGAGCTTTCTTTAGTAAATTGGTTATCTGTTATCTCAAATACCATTAAATATTTCTTAACCACAAAACTAAAGTAAGCATCAAAGTGGATATCTGGCAAAGGTCAGATTCCGCTCTTACTTTCTTCTATCTCTTAGATCCTAATAACAATGTTAGAGCTATTGGTTTATTAGGTACATTCCAAATTATTTCTCAATAAGATTAATGTATCTAATTTCCATTAAAAATGAAATTAGAGAAATAAATCACATCCAAATTAAATTAAGATAGAGGGGATTTTGAGTTTAAAAAAGTTAAGAGATTGATTTTAATATCGCTATGTTAGGGAAGCAGGCTTGGAGATTATTGGTTGATCTAGATTCGTTAGTGTCCAAGTTGTTGAAGGCTCGAGTGTTCTTTCTTTGAAGTTGAATTGGGTAGTAATCCTAGTTATGTGTGGCTGAGTATCTTGGCAGCCTAGGATGTTATTCAGTTAGGTAGTAGAATTCGGATTGGCACAGGAGAGTCTGTCAATGTGTGGGGTATGCCCTGGCTCCATTGTCCAAACAATGGTTGTGTGGTTTCTGAGCCTCTTCCTGGTTTAGAAGGTATTAAGGTTGTTGGGCTGATGCATAATGACCTTCGTAGATGGGGTGAGGGTATACTCACAGATCTCTTCAACACGCGTGATAATGAGTTAATGCTGAAAATTTTGCTATCTCAGTGAGATGTTGAGGATGAGTAGTACTGGATTCATGATAACAAAGAGAATTATTCTGTGCGTACCTATAATAAATATTTACAGTGTGATCTTCAAGGGGAGGGTAGGCTTTGGAGTAGGATCTGGAAACTTAAAGTAGCAGCTAAAGTTTGTAACTTGATGTGGAGGATTTGTGCTGGGTGTCTTCCCACGAATGTAAACCTGAGATTAAGGAGAGTTCTGCCGTGGTTAATTGCCAAGGGTGTGGAGCAGTTCCTGAAACTAAGGTTCACGTTGTGCTTTATGATTGTGCAGTTGTAAATGAGGTATGGCAACTTTCTAGTTTAGAAATTCGATCACCTGATTTGCGTTCGATGGTGGAATGGGTTGAGATGAGCCTATGGTCCTTGGGTCTTGAGCATAGGGGCTTGTTTGCTATGGTTTGCTGGAGTTTGTGGTATCAGTGGAACTAAGGGCTTTGGAAGTAGCAAAGGACGAGGGCTCATCAGGTGCTTAGCTTGGCGAATCATAGTCTCCAGCAGTGGCGAGATGCTCAGCTTGAGCATCCCACAATGGGCGGCGTTAATTCGCAGCTGCAGGAGGGGCCTACGGTGTGGTGCAGACCTGATGTGAGTTGAGTGATGATAAATACGGATGTTGCTATGTTTTCGAGCTGTGGCGGTATAGGTGTGGGTTATGTGGTTTGAGATTCTAATGGTAAGATGGTAATGGCTAGATCGGGGGATCTTGTGGGGAACTTCGCTATTAGGGAAGCAGTGGCTGTTAGCATTAGGGAGGCATTATTGTGGCTGAAGGATAAAGGAATGGATAAATTGTACTATGGAGACTAATTTTGTTCAGGTTTTTGAAGGCTTGAGGGGTTGTCATGGCGGGTCCCTCTTTCATTTAGTTATCGATGACTGTCTTGATCTTCTGAAGCGCTTTAGGCAAGAGCATTTTAGTTTCATCCGTAGATCTAATAATCATGTAGCATCTGTTAGCCCGAGCCGCGCAATCTATGTTAGGTTTTGAGTGGTTTGTTAGCCCACCTAGTTTTGTTGTGAATGTTATTGTTGATGATCAGAATGGTAATTTCTGATAATAATTTAAAATTGTCTAAAAAATAATTTGAACTTGAGTTGATCTGAAAAAATCTAAAATGATTGGAACTTGAAATAACTCAAAAATTTTTAAATAAAAACATGATCTAACTCTAATCTTATTTAATTCTAATTTAGTCAAATTTAAAAATTATGAAGAATTTGACTTAATTTAAAATTTGAAATTGATCTAGATTTTTTCTTCATTTAATCAAAGTTGAAAATTATAAGTAGCTAGACTCGATTTAAAATTTGAAAATAATCTAGATTTTTTCTGCATTTTAATCAGATGATACCCTATCCACAATCCAACATAACTTAATTTAAATTATTTAAAAAATATTATCAAAATCAATTGAACTCAAACCCTATTTGCAATCCAACATAACTTAATTTAAATTATTTAAAATATATGATCAAATCTATTAAACTAAAAAATAACTCAATTTGAAATTGATTGAATTTAAGTCTGTTCCATCCAACATTTTTTTTGCGACTCCAGCGGATATATATTTTGCAATTATGATGGTGCCGGAAATAAAAAGAACACACCCTGAATACTAGATTTCGTGATTTGTGTCAACATGTTGGAGAAGCTAACATCTGCGTTAATGAATTGGCAAAATTGGCATATATATATATATATATATATATATATATATATCTTTAGACAATTAAATCAGATAAGGCAGATGCTTAGCTGCCTGATTCTTTCAAGAAACGAAAAGGTGACGCAAGCACTTCTCCCGAGTCATGAGCTATGTGCATAATTTTGTCGTACTTCATAGATCTTCTTTCTTTGGATTCAACAAGATAAGAACTTATCCTAATCTTCACATGAAGAAATCTATGGAGAGAGGACAGAGGTGACGACTGATGAGGAAGAGCTGAAGGGCATAAGGGCACAGCCTGCCTAAGTGAGATCATAGTTATATACATGTTTGCTCATATGTATATTTTCTAAAATTTTCAATATATACTCCTTTTTATTTATTTATTTTAGTTAAACTTTCTAATTGAGATTTGAACTTATAATTTATAACTTTAAAGATGATTTTAATTGATATAAACTAAGGAAGTACTAAATAAGAAGATCACTCCAACTCAATAACCAATGACAAGAGATCACCTAAAAAAGTTCAAAGGCACCTTAAGAATGTTAGTGTAAGAGCAAGTCAAGAAAACAAGTTTTGAACAAGCGTTGGAGCAATTAATGAATCTTCTCAAGGACAAAATAGTTATTTTTATACTTTCATTTCATATTCACATTCTCAAAATAAACTCTACAAGTCCAATTGTATAAATAGAGAAAATTACACCAAAAATATTCTAGAAGATTCTAAAATGTTCTAGAAGATTTTAAAAGGTTCTAGAAAGTTTCAAGAAGTTCTAGAATATTTCAAAAAAATTTCAAGAATATTTTAACTATCTTTTGATAGAAGAATAATATTTCTAAAGAGGGAAGACAACATATATAGTAAAAGAGGTCAATAAAATCAAGTCAAATATCTTTTAAAATATGCAAAATCTTAAGAATATTCTTCTTTCTCTTTCTTAACCAGTTTCTATTTCTTGTTTAGAAAAGGATTCCTTTTGATTCTTGAATTGAATTATTATCCAATGTTTTAGGAAAATAACTATATTTATATTTAGTTTGTTTCTTATTTCTAGAATAGGACTTACATCTTTTATTCCTTGTTAGTAAAGCATTGTAATGCCTATAAATAGACCATTCAAACTATATTTTTGGCACTCAATGTTTTACCAATATAATTTGGATTTCTTGTGAGACATTATTACTCTCTTTGGTTCTTGAAATAACTTGGTGAGGTTATTTAAATGAGACCTTAAATAGATTTGCAAACTTGTTTAATTCTAAACTTAAAATTGTTTAGTTCTTTTTTAGGTTTGGTGTTAAACATCCTTTAATTCTTTGTAATTTAGGTTACTAGATACAAGTTATCTAGAGATGTAGTTGGGAATTAAAGTTGTTTGCTTGATTCTTGAACGTTTCTTAGGCAAAGGTAACAATAATGCATACATGTTTGGAACAAGTTACCCACATTTGTATCATTTGGTATCAGCGTTTAGGCTTTAAAATCAAGTACATATCCTTTATTTATCTTGTTCTTTGTGCTTTTATTCTTCTTGTTCTTATTGTTTTCTTTGTTCTTATTCTTCTCTATTCGTTATCTTCTTCTCTTCTTTTTCAAAATCATTTTCTTTGTCTTCTTTTTCTTCTTAAAATTATTTCTTTCACCTTTGTTACTAACTATTTGCTTCTAAAAAAAAAATTTGTGAATTGCAATTTGTTTCTATCAATTCGATTTCAACTAATTCTTTGTGATTAGCTTCAATTATAAATAAAAAAGAAAAAAAGAGATGTCTAAAGTTTTTTTAAAAAAAAAGAAACAAGTAAGAGACATAAAAAAAAAAAAAAAAGAAAAAAAAGCAAAAAAGCAAAAGAAAGAAAAGCTTTTACTAAGTTTGAAATTGTAATTTGGTGACTTTAATACTTGCCATATGTGAATTTTCTTCTTTTTGTTTGCTTTCGCTTGTTTTTGTTTCCTTCTATTTGCTTCCCTTTGTTTTTGTTTGTTTTCATGTGTTTCCTTTTGTTTTTCTTTGTATTCTAAAATTGATTTTAGTTTGGAATCACTTGTTTGCTTTGTGATTAAGCTTGAACTCGATAATAGTAACTTTAGTTCCAGAAGAACTAAGAGTGGTAAAAGACAAGAGTGATGAGCATATTACAGGGTAAAAGCTTGTTTTGTGTGAAACATGAGAGGATTGACATCTTTTGAGTGTAAACACGTGAGGGAGTGTTTATGAGAATCTATTCTTTGTTTATGTATTTCTAACCATGTTAGATTTCAAAGAAGTAGATGAAGATCCTAAATGAGGGCCTTACATAAAAGTACAGAAGACATATTGAAGTAATTACCAAGGGACATGCAAAACACGAAGGAACGTATGGGAAGTGTGAAGAGGAGCTAAGACACCAACAACAACTCCAATACTACAAAGACAATCTTAAGGCAAGCTAAATAAGGGAGGTGGATTCATGATAATGATGAAAATGGAGAATCCATAGATGAGAACCACCAAAGGCATATAAAGCAAGATGGCAACTTGGGAAGTATAAAGATGAAGATCCCAACCTTCTAAGGCAAAAAGATCCTGAAGCTTATCTCTCATGGGAAAGAAAGGAAGAATCAGTTTTTGAATGCCATAATTACACCAAGGAAAAGAAAGTAAAGCTTCATGTTGTGGAGTTCATTAACTATGCACTTATTTGGTGGGATAAGTAAAGCTTGCTAGAAGGTGAAATGGCAAAAATTCAATCTCTACATGGGAAAAGATGAAAAAGGTCATGAGAAAAAAGGTTCATTCCTAACTACTATTATAAAGATTTGCATAATCATTTGCAAAGACTTATACAAGGTTTTAGGAGCGTAGAGGAGAATTACGAAGAGATGGAGATTACCATAATCTATGAAGACATAGAGGAGGATAAGGAGGAAAATATAGCTCATTTCATTAGTGGGCTTAACAAAGAGATTGCTAACAAAGTAGAATTGCTACCATGTGTTAACCTTGACGACGTGTACCATATGGCCCTAAAGGTGGAAAGACAAGGAAAGGGAAAGATTTCCAAGATCAATTATTCTATAAATAAGTGGAGAAAAGATTGGAAATAACCCGAAAAGGCCAACAATAAGCCCAAGGCTAAATTAAATAAAGGTGTAAAGGAAGGAGGTAAATCCATCAAAATCGAGCCCATTAAAACTAGTTCTATTAAATGTTCTAAATGTCAAACATGAGGACACATGACTAAAGATTGTCCAAACAAAAGGGTAATGGTGTTTAGGGATGGCGAGTATGATAATGAAGATGGAGACTATGAGACTGATCTTGAGATGCCTCTGCTTAAAGATGTTAGTGGTGATGAGGAAGTCATTCGAGATGTAAACAACAAAGAGTTTTTAGTTACAAGGCGATCTATGAGTGCATAAGCTAAGGCCGAAGATGAGCAAAGAGAAAACCTCTTCCATGCAAGGTGTAAAGTACTAGGCAAGGTATGTTATTTAAACATTGGTGGGGGAAGTTGTACCAATATTGCTTATAATTATTTTGTAGAAAAACTGAACCTGTCTGCTCTTAAACATTATAAACCTTATAATCTACAATGGCTAAATAAATGTGGGGAGGTTAGGATTACTAAACAAGTGCTTGTATCTTTTTTTATTAGGAGATATGTTGAAGAGATCTTATGTGATATGGTACCTATGTACGCTAGTCATATTCTTTTAAGGCATCCATGGCAATTTGATAGGAGGGATAAACATGATGGGCACACTAATAAATATGAATTTGTTATGGGTGGGAGACATATAGTACTTTATCCTTTATCTCTACAAGAAGTGTATGAAAATCAAAAAATAATGAGAGAGAGAATGTGCGCATATGAGAGAAAAATAAATAAATGCGTAATAAAAGGAGAGCTATGAGAAAGGAGAGGAAAAATGAAAGATTAAAGTGGATGCATAAAAGAAAAGAGAGGTGCATGCAAAAGAAAAGGGTGTGAAAAAAAAGCTTATTTGCAAAAGAGAGTGAAGTGAGGAAAGCTTATTTAGCCCAAACACCTATGATTTTAACGTTGTACAATGAGGCATGTTTTTCTACTAATAACTTAACAATTTCTTTACCTAGTGTTTTTGTTTCTCTTTTGAAAGATTATGAAGACGTGTTTCTCGAATAGATGCCTAATGGACTACCACCATTCAGAGAAATAGAACATCAAATCGACTTTATTCTAAGCTCTCAAATTCTAAATAGACTGGACTATAGGATTAATCTCAAGGAGATAAAAGAGATTCAAAAGTAAATTAATGAGCTAATGGAGAAAGGTTTGATAAGGAAGAGTATGAGTCCTTATGCTATTCCTATTTTACTTGTGCTTAAAAAGGGTGAAACTTGGAGAATATGTGTTGATTGTAGGTAATAAGATAACTATTAAATATAGACATCCTATTCTTAGGCTTGATGATATGTGATGAGTGACATAGTGCTAACATGTTTTCTAAAATTAATCTTAACATTGGGTATCATTAAATTAGGATGAGAGAAAAAGATAGAATGGAAAAATGCTTTCAAAATAAAATATGATTTATATGAGTGGTTGGTTATGCCTTTTGGTTTGACTAATACACCTAGCATTTTCATGAGATTGATGAACCATGTTTTGCGTGCTTATCTTGGTAAGTTTATGGTTGTATATTTTGATGACATTCTTATATTTTAAATCCTTAGATGATCATTTAAAGCACATTAAGTTGGTTTTTAGTATTTTGAGAAAAGAACAATTGTATTCTAACCTTAAAAAGTGCTTTTTTTGTTCAAACAAAGTTTAGTTTTTAGGTTGTGTGGTAAGTGGACAAGGAATCGAGATGGATGAAGGAAAAAATCAAAGTTATTAAAGAGTGACCTACACTAAAGAGTGTTGGAGATGCGCATTCTTTCCATGTATTAATAAGCATTTATAGATGATTTGTCAAGGATTTTAGTACCATAATTGCACCACTATCCGAAGTGATCAAGAAAGTTATTAGCTTTAATTTGGGGGATGGGGGGGGGGGGATATACAAGTGCATGTTTTTTCTTTGCTTAAATCTTAATTAACTAGTGCACTTTTATTAGTTTTGCCTAACTTCTCTAATACTTTTGAAATTGAATGTGATGTATCAGGTTTAGGAATTGGAGTCGTCCTCATGCAAGAAGGGAAGCCCATTGCCTATTTTAGTAATAAGCTTAATAAAGCATTTTTAAACTATCTGACTTATGATAAGGAGATGTATGCTTTGGTGAGAGCACTACAAACATGGCAACACTACCTTTGGCCTAAAGAGTTTATTATCCACATTGACCATGAAAGCGTGAAGTACCTAAAGGGACAATAAAACCTTAACAAAAGACATGCCAACTGTAGTGAGTTTATAGAATCTTTCTCATATGTCATAAGATACAAATAAGGTAAGGAAAATATTATAGTCGATGTTTTATCTCGAAGGTATATGTTTTTTTTTCCATTTTAGATGCTAAGCTTTTGGGGTTTGAATATAACAAAGATTTGTATATGCAAGACCATGACTTTGGCAAATTTTATGTTGCATGTGAAAAGGTTACTTTTGAAAAGTACTTTAGGCATGATGGATTCTTATTTAAAGATAACAAATTGTGTGTGCCTAATTGTTTTTTTCGTGAATTTCTTATGAGGGAAGCATATGGAGGGGGATTAATGAGGCACTTTGGAATACAAAAGACTTTAGATGTTTTGCATTAGCACTTTCATTGGCAAATATGTGATTAGATGTGCAAATGATTTATGATAAATGTGTTGTATGTAAACAAACTAACTATAAATCTAAACCATATGGATTGTACAGGAATTTATCAGTTCTTAGCATGTCTTGGATTGATATTTCAATGGACTTCATATTGGATTTGCCTAGGTCTAAAAAGGGTAATGATTCAATTTTTGTTATGGTTGATAGATTTTCCAAAATGACACTTTATTCCATGTCACAAAATTGATGATGTCATTATTATTGCAAACTTATTTTTTAAAGAAATTATGAGATTGCACCAAAAACTATTGTTAGTGACAGGGATACATGATTTTTTAGTATATTTTGGAAACTTTATGGAGAAAATTAAGAACTAAATTGTTATTTTCTACTACTTGTCACCCACATACTGATAGACAAACTGAAGTTATTAATAGAAATTTAGGACAATTGTTGCATGTTTTTGTTAAAAAGAACTTGAAAACATGGAAAGATTGTTTACCACATATTAAATTTGCATATAATTGAAGTGTGCATTCATCTACTCATTTTTGTCCTTTTGAGATTGTTTATAGTTTTGTTCCATTAAGTCCTTTGAATTTGTTTCCTTTACCATTGATATGCGAATGGATTTGGATGGGAAAAAGAAGGTTGAGTTTGTTAAATCTTTGACATTGAAAAAAGAAATGAATAAGTTGCTAACAATGCTAATAAGGGGTGTATAAAACTTGTGTTTGATCCTGGTGGTTGGGTTTGGGTGCATGTTAGGAAGAAAAGGCTTCCTAATCAAAGAAATTCTAAATTGAACTTAAGAGGTAATGGACCATTTCAAGTCATAGAAAAGATTAATGATAATCTTATAAAATTGACTTGCCTAGTAAATATAGAGTTAGTGTTGCTTTCAATGTTTCTAATTTATCTGCTTTCGATTTTGATGAGGTACACGATTCAAGGATGAATCGTTTTGAGGAATGAGAGACTGATATAGACCAAGGAAGCACTAAACAAGAAGATACACTCCAACTCAAAAGACTAATGATAGAAGCTCGCCTCAAGAAATTCAAAGATACTTTAGGAATGTTTGCGCAAGAGAAAGTCAAGAAAGCGAGCCTTGAAACAAGTGTTGGAGCAATTAATGGATCTTCTTAAGGACAAAATAGTCATTTTTATACTTCCATTTCATATTTAGATTCTCAAGATAAACTTTACAAGCCCAACAGTACAAATGGAGAAAATTACACAAAAAATATTCTAAAAGATTCTAAAAGGTTCTGAAATATTCCAAAAAATTTTCAAGAACATTTCAAGCATCATTTGGTGGAAGAATAATATTCCTAAAGAGGGGAGATGACATATATGATAAAAGAGGTCAATAAAATCAAGTCAAATATCGTCCAAGATATACAAAATATTAAGAATATTATGATTTTCCTTTTTTGACTAGTTTCTACTTCCTCTTTAGAAAATGATTCTTTTATTCATTGAATTTAATTATTAGCCAATGTTTTAGGAAGATAACTATATTTCTATTTAATTTGTTTCTTATTTCTAGAATAGGACTTACATCTTTTATTGCTAGTTAGTAAAGCATTGTAATGCCTATAAATAAATCATTCAAACTATATTTTTAGCACTCAATTTTGTATCAATATAATTGAGATTTCTTGTGAGAAATTGTTCTTCTTTTTGGTTCTTGAAAGAACTTAGTGAGGTTATTTAAGTGAGTGCTTAAGTAGTTTGCAAACTTGTTTAATTCTAAACTTAAAATTGATTAGTTCTTTTTAGGTTTGGTCTTAAATATCTTTTAATTATTTGTAACTTAGGTTGCTAAATACAAGTTATCTAGAGGTCTAGTTAAGAATTAAAGTTATTTGCTTGATTCTTGAACGATCCTTAGGTAAAGATAACAACATTGAATACGAGTTTGGGACAAGTTACCCCTGTTCATATCATTAATATTATTGTATTTACTTATATTTAATTTATTACATTCTATTAAAAAAATTTTAATAATTAGTTTGGAAATTAAATTTTATGAGATTGAATTTTCATTTAAAATAAAGATTCTAAATGAAATGTTTGTTTTCATATAATAAATAAAAATATTTTCTTTGCAGATTCACTATAATTAACTTTTTTTGTAGGTATATATTTGCACTTATTTATTTTTAATCAATGATTTTTTTTGTCATTATATTTTAGACGCTGGAAAGTAAGAATTAAAACTTACCTTTGCTTCGTTGGAGAGCATATTCACTTTCGCAGGAAGCTGTGCCATTAATGTCGCTAACACTCAAGCTGTATTAGATAATAATGATTGAAAGTTATATAATTTTTTGCTTGATATATCATTAATTTTGTAGTTTTAATAGTTTATATATAAATAAAAATAAAAAATAATTACATAATATGTATGAAGTTTAAGATATTTAATAGATTTTCATAATTGTCAGTTATATTAAATTTATTATGCATCTCGAGTTTTTTTAAAAATATATTCTGTTTTTTTGCTCTACATAAATATCTTTAGATATTCAAATCTTATATATTATTTAAATTTTTTAATAAAAATATTTTATATTTAAGTATTAAATTTTATAAAAGATATATTATGGTATAGTAGGAACAAATTTAAAAATATTAGAGTTGTATTAATTTTATTATTATTATAATTAATTAATAAAATTTATTGATTAACTTTATTATAAAATTTAATGATGAAAAACATTTCAAAATTTTAGTGAAATAAAAAAGTTGATTTAAAATTTTTGACATAAATTTAAATAAATAATATCAAATAAATATCTACGCAACATGCAAATTAATGACTTGTTGCAATTAAATGTTCAAAAAAAAAAATCTAAGAAAAACTCACTAGAATTTAATTTTTAAGCCCAAGATTATAACTAAAAGCAAATTTTTCATGTCTTATAATTATATATACGTAAAAATTTAAAGCTCAATTAAGATTTAGAAATGAAGGCTAATTAATACTTGTAAATAACAAAAAAAAAAAAAAAACAATGAGATCCTAGGTTAGAGTTCTTGCTCGACATATAACTTTCTCATGCTGTCCTCAGCGCGGTGAGCTTCCCATCACCGACCCATTATGATCCTGACATTTACGTTGGACATGTTGAGCTTTTTGGCAGCCCTTCACATTCTCCCTAAGCTAGCTTCCTCGCATCAATGCAGACGAAACCTTCTTTTGCATCAATTGCTAAGGGCAATTAGGACTATCATACTGTAAACCCTAACCCTATGCCATCCACCACAAATCTGGGAGGTTCCTTACAGTCAAAGTGTGCCAAGAACCATATGATGAGCACACCCAATTATGTACCTCTTCTCTCATTGGTAGGCTAATTCTAACGAAGGGAGACACCCCTTGGAAACACGCAAACCCTAAAGCCTCCCCTTTTACGTTGTGGGAGCTGCTGCAATCTTCACGAAGGCTTATTGCCGTTGGTAGGGAATATTTTCATATTCTTCTCAATGGGGTGGATGATTGCAACAGCATCTGGAGCAAAGGTTCGGTCACCCTTAAGACAGGCATGCTTCGCCTTCAACCATGGGTGGCAGCCTTTGACCCTTGAGCACAGAAATCCATAATGCCTCAAGTATCGATTTGTCTTTATAAACTTCCTTGGATTTTCTAGCATAAATGTATTCTTGCCTATATTACATGGGCAATTGGGGTTACATTGTGGATTGATAAAAACACAATGGATGGAGAATTTGGACATTATGCTCGAATACTTATCGACATAGATTTATCACGGCCTTTGCATGACACCTTACAGTTGAAGATGATTCCCATTATGTTTGGATTGAGTTGGCTTATGAGAAACTCCGGCCTTTTCGCAAGACTTGATCCTCCGATTGGTCATGCCGCATTAGATTATAAGGCGAAAATGAGAGCCATCAAGAAACATGATAAGACTGATTAGCCTTTATCTAACGCTAAAATGTTGAAGCATCAGGTAGTGCGAATAACACCCACTATTGTCAACCCGACTCTTGAGGATCGGATGTCTCTCCTCCCTCAGATTTCAAGAACCAAAAAGCATACACAACACCTACACCAGGAAAAGCTCGCTTAAAGTCTCCAATACTAGGAGATTTCGTTGTTGATGGGGTTGTGGTTTCATCCTCAAAAGATACGGAAAGGGTTGATGACATATAGACCTGTGCTTTAAGAATTCAGCTTCCATTGGTAGTGATATTGAAATTGTAGCTCCTTCAGTTACTTCTACTGTTAGGGAACCAGTTGTCCATTCCAATAAATGATGTGGACACTCTCCGTTTATTATGGACTGATTCAGGAGACTAGGGTACCACGAAAGCCACTCAACGAGAAATAGAGACTGCTATTAAGAAGTGGGCAGATGAATTTAAAGAATTGGGCTCTCCATGGTAAGAGTTAAGACGCTTTAAGTCTTCAAAGCATATTGCCCCTCCTTTGGCTGCCTTTAAGTAGGTCTCCCCCAAGCCATCTAAGCTGAATTTATAAGTTTCCTTTACTGGAATTGTAGGGGAATTGGCAATGCCAATACCATTCATACTCTTTACTCCTACTGTATGGAGCATCGCCCTATTTTGGTCTACCTTGCTAAACCAAAAAAATCCTTCTGATGTAATCCCAGCTTCTTTTTAGCGATCGATTAGCCTATGTTGTGTTGCTTCGATAACTATTGTTATACCTTCACTGTGGGTTTTGTTTGCGAATGATATTATGGATCATTTAGTTATTTCGTGCAGTGAATAACAAGTTACTTTGGACTGGCACAAGTTCCATGTGCCTCACAGGCTTTCTTTCATATATGCTAAGACTAACATTTACTGGGCAAGCCTTGTGGTCTGATATGCGAAATCTTGTCCCAGATCCTTCTTGTTGCTAGTTTGTGTTGGGGGATTTTAATGTTGTTCTTGGGGATCATGAGAAACTCAATGGTAGAACCCAAGCGGCAACCGCCTGCATGGATTTTTCACTGCTGATTGAAGATTATGGGCTTCAGAGTTTCGATACTAGGGGTAATCCTTCCACTTGGACTCATTATCAGCATGGCAGTTCTCAAATGGAAATGCGGCTAGATCGAGTTATTGATTCTATGAATTGTTTTCAAGCTTGGAACTCCATTTCATGTTTTGCACTTCCACCGCATAGTCCGATCATCATCCGTTGCTCCTTCTTTGCTCGCTTTCAGGCACTACACCAGTTTCATCTCTTTATTTTAAGGCTATATGGCTTAGTCACTCTCAGTTCATGTCTTTCATAAAATCTAACTTGTCAGTTGAGTTGTAAGGCCATCCTATGTGTGTTCTACAGTTGAAACTGAAACATCTCAGGCATGCTCTTCGCACTTAGAACTGGAAAGTCTTCGATGATGTAAATCAGGCTATTTCCCTAACAAAGGATAAGATAAACTATGTACAATCATTGATTTCTTCCTCTGGGATTTTTGAGCATTTGCATTCAGATGAACTAGAGGCATAATTATCCCTTGATTCTCTTTTAGCTCCGCAGCTGTCTTTGTTAAAAGAGAAGAGTCGCATTCGTTGGTTACATGCTGGTAACAGGAATACATCCTTTTGTCGCGCTTCACTATCTCGGAGATGGCATTCATATGGAATTCATGCTCTGGAAGTTGATGGTCAACACTCTAATGATGCTACTTTCATTGAACCCATTTTGCAGTATTTCTCTAATCTGTTTTATGCTTCTAACTCTACTATTGTGGTTACTCGCTAGTGCAATCTCTGGTGCTAGCTTCAATCACAAGTCAGGAGAATGATTCACTGATAGTTATGCCTTTATGTAGTGAGATTGCGTCGATTGTTTCTAACATGGACAGGATTGTTTCTAACATGAACAGCACCAGCGCCCCTGGGTCCGAAGGGTTTATTAGCATCTTTTTCCAAAAATGTTGGGCAATTATTCAAACTTACGTTTGTAACACGGTTCGTAGCTTCTTCTCTTCTGGCCGTATTTTTCGTAGCATTAACTCCCGCAACGTGATCCTGATTCCTAAGGTTAAGAATGCTTTATCTGTTGAAAAGTACCGTCCCATTATTTTAAATAATTTTATATTTAAAATTATTACAAAATCATTGCCACTTGACTGAGCACTATTTTTACCCAGATTGTATTCTCGAAGCAATTTGGTTTTATCCAAGGATGTAATATTGAGGATTGTATAGTTGTTGTGTCTGAGGGTGTTAATATATTAGATTCTGATAATGGTAGACACATGGCATTAAAAGTGGATATCCATAGGGCGTTCTATTCAATTAGTTGGGATTTTGTTATTAGGATGCTCATGCTTTTGGTTTTGATGAGGTTTTCTATGGATTGGTCTATTCAATCTTCCAGTCCTCCAGGCATTCAGTTTTGATAAATGGACAGCCAAAAGGATGTTTTGCATGCTCAGGAGGAGTTATATAGGGAGATCCCTTATCCCCCCTTGTTTGGGCTTGCAAGAGGATTTCTTAAGTAGGTTACTGACCAACATAGTGATGGCTAGTTCATTCTTTTATATTTCTTATGGTCATAATTTTGGTATTCCATCACAGTTCTTATATGCCAATGATATCATTATTTTTGGCAAAGCAACTGCTAGGAATTTACATCGCTTGAGAATGATTTTTTACAGGTATGGTATGCTCTCAAGGTAACAAGTCAACTAGGAGAAAACCAATATATATTTTTTGGTCGGAGAATCTCTACTAGTAACATTTCATCTTTTTACTAGATTATTGGCATTTCATAAGCTTGAATTACCATTCGCTTATTTAGGTCTCCCTTCATTTAAAGTGCATCCCAAACCAACATACTTGAAGCCCATTGTAGATAGGATCTTGTCTAGGTTAGAAGGATGGCAAGGTAAACCCCCTTTCTATGGCTGGTAGGGTATGCCAAGTGGAATCAGTCAACCAAAGCAGCTTTATTCACTCATTTGTAGTTTACAAATGATAAAAAAAAAACTACTTCACAGTCTTGATAGAAGTATTAGGGACTTTGTTTGGGTGGGTCATTTCAATTATAAGAAGCTCGTGGTGGTAAAGTTTTCTATTCTCTTATTGACAGGGGGTCTAGTACTTGTCCAGTTAACTGATTTGAATAAAGCTCTTCTAACAAAACTGGCTTGGAGGCTTAGAGGATCTCCGTCTCATTTCTTTAGCTTTAGAAACCATTTTCTTTATCCATGGCATGAGCCACGCCTTGTTTTTTTACGTCTACAATTTGGAATTCTTTGCATAGTGTTTATTTACAGTTGTTGCGTGAATCAATTTGGGTGTTGTCTCATAATTCTCAATTGAGTTTCTGGAATACGAATTGGTTGGGCTACACCATTTCGAATAGTTTAGCACTCTCCACCAGACAAAGGAAGCATCTCCAAGCACGCATCTGTGATGTTTATGTTGATGGACAATGGTTATTAACGCAATCTTTTTTGTTCCACTTTCCTCATATCGTTGCGAACCTAATGGCTATTCATTTCTCTCCATATTAAGATCGCCTTAGTTGCACAAGATCTGCTACGGGGGAGGAGTCGTGTAAGGCTGTATTGTGGAACAGATGGTCATTATCAGTCTAATTATCGCGGAAAAAGGAATGATAATGAAACAAATTTTGGAAGACCCAAAGATATAATCTATATGGTGTCAGAATTTCTTTTGGCGGATGTTGATAATGCATCTTAGTGAGTGGACTCTACATCATCTCGCCATGTGACAAAAAAGGACTCCTTCATTGAAATGAAGGAAATGAGACTAGAAGATAATCGTGTGCACATGGGCAATAACGCATATTGTGATGTGTTAGGTATTGGAATTGTAGAAATCATGTTTCTTGGAGAAAGAAACCTCATTTTAATTGATGTTTTATTTTCACCTACTATGAGGCATAATTTATTATCAGTTTCACGCTTGGATGAAAAAGGGTTTGAGGTGTGTTTTCATTCCCAGAAAGTCTCTATTGGACAGGAAACCTTACATGCAACAATCAAGTGAGTCAATCCAAGGCAAACTTCCTCAAGCGGAAGTATGTTAGAATTTTTATTTGGGATAATATGATTAATGGTTTGTATCATTTGAATGTTGCTAATAAAAATGTTCAATTTGATTCTTCTAGTTATATTGATTTTTCACATGATAATTGTTCATATGTCGATGATTCTTATATTTGGCATTTGGTATTGGGACATATCAATAAAATAAAAATGAAAAGAATGGCTGACGTAGGATTAATTCCTAACATGAATATGGAAATTGATACTTGTGAATCAAGTCTATTTGGTGAAATGAGTAGACTTCCTTTTTTTAAAGGACAAAGATCAAATAAACCACTAGCTATTATCCACTCTGATGTACGTGGACCTTTAAATGTTAAAACTCATAAAAACATGGAATATTTTGTTACTTTTGTTGATGAATATTCTTTATTGCTGTATTTACTTAATGCATAAAAATTTAAAGTTTTTAATAAATTTCGAGAATACAAAAAAATGAAGTTGAGAATTAGTTGTGTAGAAATATAAAAATACTTAAAAGTGATCGAGGTAGTGAATGCATGCTTGATTCTTTTAGTGATTATGTTAAACAAAATAGTATTGTTCATCAATTACTACATCCCATAACAGAATAGTGTCACTGAAAGGTGAAATAAAACTTTACTTAATATGGTAAGATCAATGTTGACACTCTTCACTAAGAGCGCCTTTTTTGGTGACGCTATTACTCTTGCACAATATTTATTGAAGTTAGTAGCCATAAGGATACATAATAGGACACCATATGAATTATGGTTTGGTAGAAAATCAAGTTTGGATCATTTGAAAATTTGGGGTTCTACGGCCAACATTATCGTGCCATCCCATGTAAGAAGCAAATTAGATAGTAAGACTACTAAGCGCATATTTATCGGATATCCCAAAAACTTTAGAAGGTTATAAATTTGTTGTACACCATACTGATGGAACTGTTAGTGTTACTGAAAGTAGAGATGCAAGATTTCTAAGAGAACAAATTGAAACTAGAAAATCCAAATAAATTAGTAGAACTATTTGAAATTAATAAAGAACCTAAGAAAATACATGATGACTCCACAATTGACATAGAAATTTTACCTCCACTAATCTTCATAATACTATTGGTAGAATTCAAAGCGAAAAGTATCCTTCAACTAGATTAAAAGACCATTTAATGAGGATCCATTATCCATTAAAGAAGCTTTAGCAAGTTCAAATTCTATAAAATGACAAGAAGCAATAAAGGAGGAGTTAAATTCTATAAATAAAAATAATGTGTAGGAATTGGTAGATTTACCTGAAAATGGAAAAGTCATTGGTAATGGATCCTTAAGAAAAAGGACAAAGTTGATGTATATATATATGCATGCATGTATGTATGTATGTATAAAAATATTAAATACAATTTAAAATATAGACATTAAATATTATATGGATAATATATTCAAGCAAATAATATATAAATTATGTATTATCAAATTATATAACTATATTATGTATAGTACGACATGAATTATAATATTATTATATTATGAGTAAATTATGTATTATAAATATATAATATACTATATAATTATAGTTATAAGTATATATAGTTACAATCAAATATATATATATATATATATATATA